>JAOEHY010037883.1:0-25003 GCA_025447955.1 Psilopsiagon aurifrons
AGGTAGATGACATCAACTGCTCTACCCCTGTCCATCAGTTCCGTAGCTCCATCATAGAAGGCCACCAGATTGGTCAGACATGGATGACCCCTCTCTGCTATGGGCTGTGTTAAGTCTCTGAGACAGGTAGCTCCTTCAATGTCCCTATGGCTCCCCCACTCCCTTCACCTACCACTCTCTATTTGTTTCTGTGATATTGCTCCTCTTCATGGCAGAGGGCAGCGGGGCTCCCCAGTGCCCACCCCCATCTTATGCACCTTCCACAGAGAACTGTGGAATTGATGGTGCCTATCTGCAAGATGTTTGATGTCTCACGCTACTACCCACAGTACTGGTTTGCTGCCACTGTGATTATACCTGTACTTACAGCATTGCAGTTTCAAACAGTGGCCCCCTTGCTAAGAAATTCCCACCTGGCTGTTGATGCCAAGCTGAGCTTTGTGCTTCAATACTGAATTACAAGGCATTTCAAGTAAAAATGAGGTTTTTGTAGTACCTCTAGCAACCTTCATGTACCCACTCCCTGCCAACTGTACTGATGGTACCCAACACCAAGTAGAACAATCTTTCCATGCAGCAATCCTAGGCACTCTTTCTACATTTTCATGCAGATATGGTGCCTGAAGAGACCTGTAGAGGTCCATAGGCACCAATGTTTTCACCTGGAACTGCATTCAGAGCCCTCCTTGCCATTATGTCTATCTAATGGTGAGGGCAGTCGTAGCCCTGTCAGATACAGCATTTACTCATAAACATTACCTGATGAAGCCCCTTCAATATGCAGTACATAATGGCAATGTAGCTGCCAAGGATAACATTAGTAGGAATAAATACAGTACCAGATAGAGAAGGGCTTGCAGAAGCAACATTTTAGCTATCGACTCCACTGATTAACACCAATGGACTGAGCACTCCTATTAAATTCAATCTGAAGCTGCCTACCCATGAATTTTCTATTGTCAGATCCTTAGTTTCAGCTTTATTTTTAAAGTTGTCTGCCCACACAGAGCTGTGATGTGAGCATCTCTGGGAGACATTCAAGTGGAAGACCTCCATGATAGAGTGAATGCCCTGAGTATTGCTTGGGGAAGCATTAAAGAAAGTGCCACAAGCCAGGTTAGAAAAAACTGTTTCTATGCATTACAGAATGTTTACACAGCAATTTTCCCTTTAAAGCATCCCCGATTTTTCAGGTGCACGTGTTCAGTTCAGTAAAGCTTAGCATAATCCCAGGTGACAGGCTAAGAAACTGCCAAGAGGAAAGATACCCTTGGGAAAGAGCAAGATGTACATTTTTTTCCTGGAGACCATTAAGAAATTACATCACTGATATAGTGCCGCAGTGTTTGCTAATGTTTTTGCAGGAGGTAGGAAGAACTGGAATAATGACTGTTTTCTGCAGCTCTTCACTAAGCAAAAAATGTAGTGCAAAATGTGACTTCCTTCTCCTAGTACCCAAAAGGGTTTTGTTTGAACAAGGTGGTTTTTGGTTTTAGTCAAATACTCTTGATACAAGAAGGGCAATCTGATGACCTCTCAAATTTGATTCCTTCCAAATATAAGGGTTAAATGGCACTGCAACTTTTGCTCACTGTCTTTTGTTTCTCATTCTCATGGCAAGAGATATGCATGGAAGAAGACCACATAACTCAGGGTACTGTAGAATGGGAAGCACGCCTTCGTTTAGTCAGCCATTAAAAAATTCATCTGCTAAAATTATGAGTTATTATTTCTATTTTTGCCTTCCAGTGTGTAAGCAAGTACTGTTTGATACTGACAGCTGTTGTTAAACATTGGAAGTAAAGGGAAACATTGTGACCCAGCACCGGGGAGGGGAGGGCAGACTGCCATTCATTTGGATAGATAGGTCTAATTGTCAGCTATATACTGCACTCTGATCTGTGTGACATCTGACTTCTGATGAGATGGAAGTTCTGAAAGTTATTACTCAAAGCAACAAATTGCATACAGAAATATTCTAATTGAAAACACACCTTGCAGAGAACTAAAAACTAAATCGAGATCTAAGCATTCATTTCTCATTGACATCACTGGGAACTGCATATATGTGCATCCACCAGAAAATAATTTTGGTAATTAAAATAATTAAAGTTACTTCATTTTGCAGAAATTATATTTCATGTTCAGCTGCAATTTATAGGTTAACACTTTGTGTTATTTTAGCAAAATTGAAAAGCTGGGGTTTCAATGCATCACCACAACTTATGCTGAGTTGGAAATGAGCAAGGGTAAGTTTGCTTGTTTCTAATCACTGTCTTTTAAGGTTTGCGTTTTACCTGATCACTTCATTCACTGCAACGGAAAGAGGAAAACCAGCTTATTGTCACATAAATATGCTTCTGCAGCTGGCTCTGAAAAGGTAAATAATTTCCCTCAGAAAACTCTTACTCTTACAACAGACCCAATGAAATTCAAACTTCTGCCTTAAGGAAATAAACTATTTAAATGCTAATGCTTCACATTTAGATATTTTAAATTGCTCCCAAAGTAACACAAAGGTCATGTGTGTGCTTTACAACTGGACAGCTATAGAAAATATTTTCCAATATTCAGAAGGAAGAGCAGGGAGCTTCATCTTCATAGAAGGAATGAGACTGCTGGAGACCACAGGGCCATTTGCTCTTCTGTCTCAACCCCAAAGCCCCTGCAATGGCCTTATTCAGGTGCTGTGTCAGGGATAGAAAACAGTATCTATGAAAGTCACCGCTCGGGGTATGGTCCTAAACAAAGAGGTCCAGCACAGCAAACCCCAAGCAACCAACGTGATCCAGATGATTTGTTGTCTTTGCAATGGGGGAGTCAAGGAAAGTGATTGCAACATCTCACCAGTGGTGTGATGGCTGCTAAACAAACAAGTACAATAAACAAATGAAAGCTGCTGGAACAAGTGCTTGAGTGCATGAGGTCATTGAGCTCACAGCCTGGATGCTCCTCGTGGCACTTTCTCAGTAACAGCCCTGTCTCCTCCTGTGGAGAGAGGGGACCCAGGCTATTCCTGTCTCCGCAAGGGCACTGCTGAGCCTGCAGGGCTCGGTGCACATGACCAAGCTGGGAACTCCTTTGGCACTTTCTCGGAGAAGACAGCAGTGTTTGGCCATGCCCCTGTTATTCTTCCACAATCATGGCTGTGTGAGTTGCTTGTTTTGGGGATTTTTTGGCAGGGTTTCTCTTTTCTTGTCATTCAAATATGTGGTCACCCAAATATCTCTATTAAGAGAATCACTCCCTTCCAAAGTACTTGAAGAGTATTTTAATATATCCCTTTAACATTTTAACATGGTCATTTCTGATTCAAATATAAATGGGAAATTTGGAAGATTTGTGGGATCCATGATATTTTATTTTGCATAGGTCTAGCAATAAGGCCCATTTAACAGATACCGCATTTCAAGGTGAAAGAAGACTTC
The DNA here is from genome assembly GCA_025447955.1 of Psilopsiagon aurifrons. Classification (NCBI taxonomy): domain Eukaryota; kingdom Metazoa; phylum Chordata; class Aves; order Psittaciformes; family Psittacidae; genus Psilopsiagon; species Psilopsiagon aurifrons. Next base: position 3,429 of record JAOEHY010037883.1, read on the forward strand.
TTTTTAACTAGTGGCTCTCTAACCAGCCCAGGCTAAGGATTATTCTTGGTCTTTTCCACCTTCTATATACAGAAAAAGATTTTGCAGAGCAGACTGTCCTTGTGATCCCTGTGGAGCCCTGCTCCTTTCAGTATATGTACACAGGTTTAACCAACTGAAACTTGGTAAACAGCTGTGCTGGAAATCAAGTGCAGGGAATGAAACCTCCTGAATTTTTTTAGCATGTAATCATATGTTATTATTTACTGAAACAATTTAACTTGCTCATAATTTACAGGTATTTGCAACCCCCTTGCCCTGAAATCTGTCTATCTGACACTGTCAATGACTCGATTCAGAGACAGAAAGGAGCTGGCGTTGAAAGAAGTCCTCTGTAGTGCAAACAGGATTCAAAAGACTGAACAGATTTTGTCAACAGTTCTACTCCTTCAATTTAAGCTACATAATCTCCCTCATAGTCACCAGCTAGAACCTTATCTTTGTATGAAAGCAGACAAGATAACATTGTCACAACTCTCTGTCATTTTAGATATTTATTTTTTAAAATTCAGGCCCTATGAGCTCTGAGATAAGATTTGACCTCTTTAGTTACTGCAAAAGAAACTTATACATCAGTCTAACGTACCAACAAATACTGGAACCACCATTCCTCAGAGTAGATGGTAAGAATCACACATCAGACATGACACATATGAAAATCACAGGTTTTAATTGTGGTCATACTCTATGTCTATGAATACTGAAATTATAGTGCAGCCTTTACCAAAATGTCTTTTGAATCATATTTCAATCTTTTAAAGCAGACACTTGTGGGAATCTAGTTGCCTTGTTCTCCCTGTTTTTTTCCCTGTGCTTTGCTCTAGGAGTTCTAGTACTGCTAAGAACTGAAACTGCACTTACAGTACCTTTAATAAAGTAAATGTGTTGCCACACTTCAGTAACGCCTAACACCACTGAGCATTTACTAAGCATAAATAGCGCGTCATGTACAAGCCCAGTTATCAAACACATCAAGAAAATCTGTCCCACATCAGGGAGGATTGAAGCGAGCAGGAAGCACAGCTAGGACCCAACACTGGTAAAATGGAAGCCACAAATTAAGAAAAAATCTTTCTTACTTTTATTTTGCACACAAAAACGTACTGTAAGTTAATTATGAATACTGACTACACATCAGCCTCTTCACACTGAGCCCTCTTCAATATCACTTGGCAGTTATTTAGGATGTAAAAAGTCATTTTTCTGGGGAGTCACCATATGTACTTGTATAAAGACACATCCATACCAGCAAAGCACACACAGAGGATGGCTCCTGCATGAACAAGTGAGCTTTCACCATCTGGTAGAAAGATTCAGTCAGTGAGCAAACTTAAAATTCCAATAATTATTTGAATCTATTCAGCTTCACATCTCTTAGTGGCATATGCATACCAGGAACTTCAATCCTGGTATTTTTTCTGCGTCTATTGTCTTGGAACATGGAAAAAGTCTTGAAAAAATTAGTCACTTTGCCTATTTTTGCAAAGCTCGCTCAAAAATCAGCAAGTATTTCTCAGCATGAGTCACTACCCACATCCCTGTTGCAATAATTGGGTTATGCGTTCTCATTAGAAACTCTAACTCCTGTTCCTTCTCTTCAATTAGAAGATGAGCAGAAGCCAGCTGGTTTGAGTTTTATTAGAAAATCATGAAGTGTTCAAATGCAACTGTGCATTAATTCTGTTTGTTTGCTTGAAGATACAACAAAACCAAAACAACCAGCCAATCAAGCATGGGTTAATCAACCCCTGCTTTAGATGAACCATCCAGTCAACTACAGCTGATGCAAGAAAACTGCAAAATAGCAATGATAACCCTTCTTCCGACTCCTAGAGAGCAAACCTTTGGCAAACCTTAGAACCAAGCACCATCACCCTTCTGCCTCTCAAAGCTGGGAAGATTGAAGTGGAAATCAGTACCTGGGTAGAAGCCGGCGTGCTCCTGTGGGTGCTGGGTCCTGCTGCCTGCCTCTCTGGGCAGCTCAGCAGCTCCGAGGCCTACGCTGCCCGTGCGGGTCAATGTTTCACCAGGATGTTTCGCCCGCTGTCCCACCCTCCCTGCAAACACTCCGTGGCGGAAGGCAGAGCCTGGGCCACGGCTGCAGCCAGTGCCAAAAAGGTTTCCTCTCTTCTACCCACTCTGTCCTCCAGAGGGAAAACAAGGCACACACAAAAGGGGAACCTGTGAAGAGGGGGACATAGGGAAAGCATGCAACAAAGGGGGAAAAGAGGTACATAAATGTACTATTAATAGATAATTTGTGGCAGGTAAGTCATGATAACCCTTTTCTGTATTGTTCTAAGGCTGCATGCAAGCCAAGGCGTGCCTGGCTGAAAGCTGAGAGGGAATGCTTAATTTATGGGAGCACATAAATTTCCAAATAAATCTTTGTCATAAGAGAGCAGTCATCCAAATCACAGCTAAAACTTCAAAATGGCAACAAAAAGACCTGAAACCGCATGATAAAATAACACAAAATGGAGCCTAAACACAAAGACGCGGAAAAGAAATGACTGAGGCAATCTGAGATGTTTTACCTTGCAGGTAGAGGCTCTGCTCCCACCTCTTGGCTTCTCGGGAGTGCCTCAGAGTTAAAGCTCTACCTGCACTAATCGGAGCCTTCCCATTCCCAGAAAGTTAACAATTACAAGCAGAGGGCAGCCGAAACGGGCTGGCAGCCGAATGCAGTGCTGAGAAGGTGTTGCTGCCACTACCCGAGGACAAGAGGACAGTTGCTGAGCTTGGGAATGGCTTGGAGGCCGGGGCTCAGCGGCTGCTCCCAGCCTTGGAGACCCTTTCTGGACCTGGGACACAGACATAAAATCATGAAGGAGCAACAAGAAAATCTAGGCTATGTTGTCTGTCCTGAGTTTGTGATGCTGCTTCGTCTGTCATGGCCTTTCAGTCCTGCTTTGGAGAAGAGTGATTCATTTTGTCTAATCTTAGGATCCTTGACTTGAGCAGTACATATCTTACTGCACGAGTTTAAGGAAAAAAATCTACATCACCAGCTCCTCTAGATAGTCAGATTAGCTACTAAACTTGCCATGTAGTGCAAATAGGAGCACGCCCATTGCTGGGTTTGCTCTCGATCTGGACCTTGTATGGGCTTGCATGGAGATGGGGCTGTCCATGCTCAGTGGTGCTGGGCTGAGGGACACCAGATGAATCTGATCATGTTGGAAAGGCTTTCTCTGCCCACTGGGCACATGAGCGGATGTGTCACTGAAAGCAAGGACTCCTGCAAGGGCTTCCTCAGAGCTCAGAGCCCAGGGCAAGCTGGCAGGGGCCAACACATGGACAGCCCTGTGGCATCAGCCTGTGCTGCACGTCCAGTTCACCCAAAGCTCTCCAAGGTGTCACCTTTTGCTGTGGGTGTTTTCAGCTGTGGTGTTGCCTCCTGCTGATCTGCATTTTCCTTTCCTTTTGCCTGGAAAAGGAGAGGCAGAAGAGGAATCTCTCACAGATTTGGTATTTAAGGCCACTATGGTGACTGCTTGTGACTCCCTGGCAGGACAGGCCACTGACACCAGCAGAGAAGGCATATGGACTTCCCTGCAGCTGCTAGACATAATCCCACTGCTGCAGGACAGCCTGCAAGACCTGTTAACTGCTTTTGCATAAGACTTTAATTCCCAGCCATCAGCTGGTATGCCTTCTAGATAAAAAACCCTCTCAGCTGCTTTACAGCATCTGCTTCAACCTGTAAGTGAGAGTGATGTGATGAAACGCGCAAGGGAGGAAGAGACCCATCTTCTGCCAGCTTCTCGGGCTTGTGGCAGGACACTTGCCACATCACATTAGCTTCTTGGTGCCTTGCAGACCCCCCAGCTGTAAGTGGAAACAACAACCTGCTATTCCACAGAGCTGCTTGGAGTCTCAGCTGTGGCTATCACCTTTGAGACCCCCAGGCAGAAAGAAGAGTCTTATCTGAAAGAGCTTATCTGCATTTAGGACCCTGCCCAATCAGCTCACAGGAACAGGAGCTGCTCCTAGCAGTCTTGCTCCACCTGGTATTGAGAGCTGCATTCGTTGGGCAAGAGGGGAGGTCCACCAGTTTTCCCCTCCTGTTTGGTTAAGGACTCCACTCAAGATCTCTCAGATCTTCCCAGCAAAACCTGGGTTGAAGAGACCATGTTTCTGTGAAAAGGTCTGCTTTTGGCAACTTGGTTTTTCCTGGTTGCAGAAGAGTTTAAACAGAAGACTCTGGGGGAGGCTGCCCACTCATCTGGATCAGATCTAGATTTTTACCACCGTTGTGTTTCATGTCATGACAGACTGGTCTGGTCTGGTGCAAGGTTGGAAACTGAGGCTGCAGTGGTGAGATTTGGAAGTAGAAGAGAGGCACACTTGTACTTGGGTTATGGAGCCAGTTCAGAATAGTTTGCCTGGCAGCATAGACAAGGTCACTGGCTGTTACAGGAAGGTTGTACAAACAATCACTTTTCCACGGTTCTAATACTTGTGCAAGCATATTAGCCTGGCACAGGCATAAGAGACTCAAACTGTAGCATTGACCCACTGAGACCAAAGGACTTCAAGGAAACTCAGTTATCAGTCATAGCTGCCAGGTGTAGCTACCACATTAAAATGACAGCTCTACTATGGTACAGCTAAAGTTGTATCATGTCACCTTGGACAAACAGAACAGTGGAAAATTTGATGGGTCCTCCCATTACACATGCCCTTGTAGATAAGCTGATACAATACAACAGAAACCAAACTTTTTTTTTATATATATTGTTGCACAAGCAATTAGAAAAAAAATTAACTTCCCTATGATTCCGCTGCATAGCTACCACCTTGTGAAGACTCAGTCTTTCACTCACACAAACTTGTGCAACCTTTCCTGGTTTTCAGAGATTAACTTCTAAATGAAAATCACCCAAAAAATAATGATCTATACCTTTCTTTCTTGTAAGAAAGTGCTAGCACTTTATAGGATGTTACATGTGAAAGCACACTGTGAACATAAACAAGTTGATGAAGTACCACTGTGAAGCATTTCTCTGAAGTGTTGATGCCTTTGGTTCTTTAGCAGGCTGGGATAGGCTAAGATAAAGTTATTTCCCATAAGTCACAAAATAAGACAGTACTACATCTGCAGTCAGCTCTGCAGGTATCATTGCCCATGTCCCTGAAACACGTGTGGGCAGCTTCTTGCCAAACTGAATTTAACATGCTTCTCCTCATTTTCCACTCTCAGAGATGAGGCTTTCACAGCTGAGGGCTCAGAGAGAGGTAGATGCTTCTCAGGAGGCCAAGTCTGCCCTGTGTCACCTGGTCCAAAGTTCCCCTCACCACACATTCACAGATAACCAGGGGTTGGGTTTCTGATTAACACACTGCTGACAGGAGGGTCTGTGACCCAAGAGAACTTGTGTTTCAGTCTCTTCTCAGTGCACAACCTTTGTCACAGGGCACAGGTTTCAAGGGCAATGTAGCACTTGTGTATTTACTTACTACAAATAGAGGAGGTGCTGGGTTGTATAGCACACGGACTGTAAAGTCAAACATTAATTTAGTACAGACAGTGTAACTTCAGACTGGCTTGGGAGCAAGTAAAGTAAGAGATATGGATATTAGAAGTGAAAAAGCACCTAAGATTCGTGTGCCCAAAGGCACTTTCAATGAAACACCAATTTACTTACAAAGTGTTAGCAGCCTTAACAACACACAGACCAAACAACTAAACTAAAATGTGGGGATCAGGTAACAGAAGAGGAAATTTCTGTGAATCTTCGGTGGGTTTTAATTGTATCCAGTTCTCTTTCAACAGATGCATTTGTATTTCACCCTGAATGACAACACTCGCTTTGGGAAACAGTACAGATCCAGAAGGGCTTCTGCAGAGGTTTTGAAAACTTTATATTCCCAGTAAAGAACTGCTGTATCTGAGCACGTGATACTGTCAGGAATATGTTCAGACCCATCTCTAAGCACTGTGTTGAAACTACCTCCCCAGGAAATACTGGTACAGCGCTGATTGCCTCCAACAGGAGCTACGCCCCCTCCTCTGGAGCAGAAGGCTTAGCAACCACCTAATGGGAAAGAAACAGGTGGGAGGGGGAAAATAATCACTGTGAGCTGTAGGTGATCTTTATTGTACAGGAAAATAGCAGAGATGTGAAGTGTGATTTGAAAGAGCCCTTCAGCAGTGGCCTGAAGAAGGCAGACATGAGGACACATCTCCAGCTGTGGGCTTGTCTGGCTGGGCTCAGAAACCATACCTGGCCATGGCAGCAGTGCAAGGGCTATAGCCCTGCCAAACCTACTTGTCCTGTTGGTCCATTATTTAGGATCTTATACCAAGTTTTCAAAGCAAAATGCCCTGTAGATCATCAATTATTGCAGAATGAGTCCTATCACTGGACAGGCAAAGTGCCCCTCAGGATCACAAAAGAAAAGAGATAGCAAGTGAACTATTTACAATAAGCTTCTGCTAGGTGATCCCAGAGCTGTATGGCTGGTAGTTACAGTGTGTAGAGTTTCAGTCAGCACTATTCCCTTGGAGGGATGAGACGTTGCAAAATACACAAGATACTTGCTCACAATTCACAGGGAAACTGAATGATGATGGAAAGTATTTGCAGGGAGCCTCTGTAGAGCTGGTTCATTAAATACTTGGCTAGCAAATAATAGGCAATGATGGTACAATATCCAATAATGCTAGGCTAGAAAACTCCCCTAAAAAAAAGGCTTTGTTCAAAACACAAACCACCCCATCCCACCTTCCTTAAAAGAAAAAATAGTATTTCAAAACCTTATCACCCAAAGGTTTCTGGGAGAACTGCTTATTTTTACTTTATCTGTGTTTTTTACGGCCACAGTACTCCAGCGATTTAGCAACTTCACACTGCAGACAAGTATTTCAAAATATTCCCCTCTTCATAGCTGTTGAACCGCTTTTACGTGTATTGCTGCATTGCATGATGCCACCCCACAGCCACTCTTAGGAAAGGATCATGATGGAAACGTGATGGTTTAAAATCACAGATGTGCTCTCCCCATGGGTTTGATTTTAGCCAAAAGCCCCACAGGTAAGTTGCTTCTGTGATTTCCCTGATGAGACAGTTAAAAAACAGGGATAATCTCAGGTCCAGGCTTCAATGGTGCTGGTATAGTCAGGATCTTCACTGGGCAGTCTGGGGTCTGTGTAGTTTGGGTGCTTAAGCAACGTCTCCATTGTGTCCCTAGCCCCTTGTCTCTGCCTGCGCAAACCAGGAGCAGAGGAGCAAATGGGTAGGTTGGCAGTGATCTGGGAGGAGAGACATCCTCAGGAGCACTGATGGCATCAGGAGTACCTGGCAGGCACATCTGCTCTGGATTACCATCAGGATGGCACTGGGTGCACAGAGCGGTGTCTGTAATGCATTGGTGCGCAGGTAGCATGAAAGAAACATACTCTGACAAAGCTGGACAGCTTTTCAGTACAGTGGAGAATAATTACTACTTCAGGGGGAAAACCACACATTAAGCCACATTTCTAGAAGAGCCCACCTCTCACTTTAGGCACCAAAACAAGCCTGCACAGAAAAGAGCCATTACTTGGGCACAGGTATTACAAGAGTAGCAACAAAGCAGCAAGAGTTTATATATCATCCCGTTTCCCAGGGGGGCTGGTGTGGCAGCTTCTACTTCTTAGTGCTCAAGCACTGCCAATGCTGGATCTGCAACGCCTGGCCAGGGTCCTCATGGAGTCCCTCTCAGTCAGACATCATCACACAGATGCGCTGCCAGACATGAAGGACAAGTAGAAAATGTACTGGAACAAAGTATTTATTGGTTTCTGTGACTGTTGCTTGCTTAACTTTGAAAAATTAACCAACCCTAGTATCAGTGTAGTGTTTTTACTCATTTTCTCCTTTAAAGGGTTATGAGTAGGAAAGGAAATTTCTTCCTCTTACATTTCAGTTGAGATATTTTTAATTAGTTGGTTAACTAGACTTATGTATATGAATTAAAAAATTATGAGCCATAGTTTTTACATGACATTTTTTCTCACTGTAGTTCCTTTAAGTTAAGAAGAAATTGTTTATTTTACACTGGAGAGTACTTAAATCAACATTAATGGCTAAGATTTCCAGATAATGCCTATATCTATTTATCTCTCTATTATCTTTCTATAAAGACACATTAAGTTTTAGAATGCTTTGGAAGATCTGCATATGTGGAGCTGTAAATAATGGGATTTAACGTTGGAACTGAAACTAGCCTGTACCCAGTTAGCAATGAGCAGTCTTCTTAACACTATCCTTAGCAACTTACATTAAATTGGGCAAGTATTTGCCATTAAATCCAGTGCCTAACATTTGTTGACATGAAGTGTCTTCCTCAGACTCTGCAAGTGCAGCTAGTTGCTTTGAACGGATCCCAGGAGATGAGTAATGTTTCTATTTTAAGATAATTCTTAAGAAAATAGTACATATGGAGATTTTATAGCTGAATGGAAAAGCTGGGGCTGAATCAGCCTTCCCAGCAGATACTGCCAAGCAGATGAATGAAATTCTTGTTCTTATTTGCTTTGCTCAGAATCTTAGGAGGTAGCGATGCAGATCTCTGTGACACCAGCTCCTGAGGACTGTACTAGAATATCTAGAAGCTATTATTTATTGCTTAATTGCCTCCATGCAACAAAAAATACCCCTCACATAGATGCCTTTTATAGCACTTCCACCTCATCATTTGTAGGTGAGTGGGATGAAGGCCTGAAAGGCTGATCCACCCACAGTGGGCCTCTTGCTTTGTGGTTTTTCCTATCAACTGCCCATGAGAGGTGTTTGCCTCTTGCTCCTCCCTTTTCGGGTAACCTCAAGGTAGAGGGAGGCTTCCTGAAACAGAAACAGCTTGAAAAGTACATGGCACCTAGACGTAGCAATATGGCTAAACCATAGCTGGAGCTACATGGACAACCACAAAAACAGGAGGAATACTGAGGATGCTTAGAATGGAGTCAGGGACTTCATAATGGTCTGCAAGGCAGTTACGGGAGAGTCACAGAAATTAACAGGCATGGTTCAAGAGGAAGAGGAGTTGTGAAGTGCTTACAGGGCAGGTGGTGGCTGGAAAGGAGGGTGGGGTAGAGCTGGAAGTCATCTTGGGTGTAGAAGAGATGTGAGGAAATACATAATTTCTGGAGGGAAATTAAAAATAGGATGGGGCAACCCAGCTGCTGGGGTGGGGTAAGGTGTTTTGGAGGGACAACTGATAACAAGTAGAAATGCTTGTGGGAAGGGAGAAAATGACGGTTGAACTGGAAAGAGGAAGCAGTAAATACAGGATTTGCAAATGATGGCTCTAAAGAAATGCATGAGTCAGGTAAAATAACAGTGTACTGGAAGAACATAACCAAGAGGATAGCTAATCACTGGGAGAAGGAACAATTGGTGGATCATCTGCCTCCAACCACTGTACTGGGTGCTTGAAGCCATGTTGGCACAAAGGTGGAAAAACCGCAGTACACCTAGGGAGAAAAGATACAAAAAGCCAGAAGTGACAGCACAACAGAGCCCAGCCACAGAGAACCAGGCAAGTTATGGCCAAAATTACTTGTGCGGTGGAGCTGGTCATGGGGCAGCTGATGGGATGCAAACCATCCAAAACGAACTGATGGGAAAACCAAAGTGATGAGAGCTCAGAGATTTAAAGATCAGCTGGGGGGCATTTTTGTGACCAGAGTAATAAGTAAAGCAGAGCAGTGAGGCTGAGAAGGCAGAAAGCTAACAGGCATATGTGGGACATTGAATTGCAGCCGCTCTGCTGAGAAATGAGGGATCCCCAGGACAGCTGCAAAATCTGGGGAAGAAAAGAACAGGGAGCAGGATGTCTGCAGGTGGCTGACCAGGGGGAGGAAAGAGAGGTAATGCTGGGTGCAAGCTGAAGGGGCCTCAGGACACAGCAGTCCCTTGGTGACAAACAGCAGTGCAGAGTCAAAGGCAGCAATATTGCTGATGAGCACAGGCAGCAGCCGAGGTACCAGGAAGGGCTGGGATGGACAGAACCAGACACTGTCAGGGTGAAAGGAGTGGGTACTGCAGGGGTAACGGTTCAGAGAGAAAAATGTAACAGTGACCCTTTTCCTGTTTATAATAAAAATAGCCCCAAGCAGATTTTCATACTTAATAGAAACCTTCACATAGGAGCCCAGGAGAACCAGAAATACCCTCTCTACAGCAGCTACATCACATGTGCAATCAAAATATGTTGCTAAACTTGTTTTTTTCCTATGTAAGGACTAAAACTAGATATCGTTTACTCCTATCCACACACAACCAGTCATGCTTTATGCTTGTACAGCTCCCATCTATTGTATGAAAGCTGGAGAACTGAGTAACACAATGTTCTGTACCAGAAAGCTGCAGCATTTAGCCAGTAGATCAGTTTCCCAGGGTAGTTTTATGGTATTTCTATTTTTTTAGATCTTCTGTTAACACTCACAGTGGATTTGCTTCTCCATGCAAAGGAACGATTTAAGAGGGAGTATCGTAATGCCTACTCAGGCAAGAAAGCACATTGATTCATTTTCTGAGATCAGTGGCAAATTGCTCTGCAATACAGCTGTCCTGAGACTTACAGCATGGCTAGTGGGAAAATCCCAATTCAAGCTCCCAACTTATAAAATCCATCTTACTCCTACACATGTTTTTAGAATTCAAAAGCCTTCCATTGGATTCTGGAAAATTCACATTGTAATCTTTCAGTGTAGGCAGATGCTGTATATTGGGAGTTGACCCTGCTCTGCTCAATACTATGAAATCAGGAGCTGCTGGATAAATGTGTTTCCATAAAAAAAGTGCTATTTATAAGTGCAGAGGCAGCCATCTGTTGTTGGCTGGGTCTCAGTCTTGCTTAGCTGAAGACTACAATTCAGAGGCTTGGACTTGTTTTATGTTAAAACTGGAATTACACAGTCTGTTCTCACTAACCTTTACACAAAATGGAGGGACTCTCAGGGCTGCTTGCTCTTGCAAGACTTCTGCTTAAAGCAAAACCTTTCTGAGGGCAGCAGCTTGCATTTGAGTTGAGCTGTATCTGTACTAGAGCTAAATCTTAAAATCACTGAATCATAGAATGATTTGGGTTGGCAGTGACCTTTAAAGGTCACCTTGCCCAACCCCTCCTGAAGTCACCAGGGACATCTCCAACTAGATTAGGTTGCTCAGAGCCCTGTCCAACCTGACCTTGAATGTTTCCAGGGATGGGACATCTATCGCTACTCAGGGCAGCCTGTTCCAGTGTCTCTGCCACTGTTCCAGTGTAAAAGATTACTTCTTCATATCTAGTCTGAATCTACCTTCCTCATCACAGAGTATTCCTTCATTATGCTCAACCTCAATCTACCTTCTTTCAGTTTAAAACCATTACCTTTTGTCCTATTGCAACAGGCCCTGCTAACAAATCTCTCCCCATCTTTCTTATAAGCCTCCTTTAGGTACTGAAAGTTTGCAATAAAGCTTCCCCCAAGCCTTCTCGTCTCCAGGCTGAACAAGCCCAACTCTCTCAGCTTTTCCTCATAGGAGAGGTATTTCAGCCCTCTGATCATTTCTGTGGCCTTCCTCTGGACCTGCTCCAGCAGGTCCATATCTTTCCTGAGCTGAAGACTCCAGAGCTGAATGCAGTGCTCCAGGCGGGGTCCCACAAGAGTGGAGTAGAGGGGAAGAATCACCTCCCCCAACCTGCTGGTGATGTTTCTTCGGATGCAGCCCAGCATGTGGATGGCTTTCTGGCCTGAAAGCACACATTGCTGAGTCACATTCAGCTTTTCATCCATCAGTACCCCCAAGTCGTTCTCCACTGGGCTGCTTTCCCCAGCCTTTATTGCGTTGGCCTGACCCAGGTGTAGAGCCTTGCATTTGGCTTTTTTGAATCTTATGAGGTTCATATGGACCCACTTCTCGAACTTGTCCAGGTTCCCCTGAATGGCATCCCATCCCTCAGGCATCTGAACCACATCTCTCACATTGGTGCCATCTGCAGATTTGCTAAAGGAGCAGGCTTGGACTTTGCAGATTCAGAATAGTCCCATGAGCAGTGAGGATTAAACACCTGAAATTATTTCACTTCATTCAGCACAACTCAGTTTATTCCATGTGGATATTGAAGAGCGCTGAAGTTTTGCCTGCATTGTGCACAACTCCTGTTGTGCCCTTATGTGTGGTACTTCACATCAGTCATGGACAGCTACATTTTTTCTGTTTCTTAAACACAAGGGAAGATGTATGGAACTGTTGTTTTGAAATAACAGACATTCAGAGTCCTAAATGGATGTTACAGACCATTGTGAAGAGTAATGACAAACCAGATTTTAATGATTACTAAGACTCCATGCATCACCGGATTATGAGAAAGGTCTTAAAAGATGCCTTAGGGAAGATTTCTAGGCAGCAGTCTAACAGTCACCCAATCACCAATTTATCACCACCAAAATATCAAATTCTGAACCCAAACAAACAATTAGCATCCTGGCAACGTTGCCAAGTGTGAGAATGGTATCGCAAACCTGAACACAGGATTTTTTAATGACTGAGTGTACTTTTCCTCTTTCTTTTGCAACTTACCACCTGATTCCAAACCCAAATTTTATTGGCATTTTGGAATAATCCTGAAGTGTTGAGCAATGATAGTATTTCATATTACAGTTATATACTTGTGAGATTTTAAATGCTCTTAATGGCTTACACTTGCATAGTCTTTCCCTAGAAGGAATTCTAGCTCACTTGTATTTTCACAGTGTTTTCACCTCCTCTGATATAAAGTCCGCTCTGAAGAACACTGAGACAATCAAAGTTAGAAATTTCGAACAATACTTGGTTTCACTGAAGTTACTGTACTTTTGAGCAATAGAATGCATTTATCTGATCTCATGCATTAACCAGCTACTCATTAAAAAGGTAGGAATGGCTATTCCTGAGGAGCTGAGCATCTTGGCCACTTCTTACTAAAGTACAGCACTGTCTCCAAGAGACCGTCAGCAAGCACCATTCATCCTAGAAAAAGTCAGAAAGCCCTCACATGCTTAATTATTAAAATAAAAAAAGGATCTAGATCCTTTTATCCATTAAATAGTGTTTCCATACCATCACCCATTAGGAACACATGACTGTCTGAAAATGGAAAACTGTGAAATACAAGATCAGGCCCAATACAACAAAGAGCAATGTCTCTGCTGTGTTTGTTTTGAGGCCAGGCAAGGCTGTGCCTGCAAACTTCCTATTTGCCACTTTTATTTGCTTCACTGCAAATAATAAATCACCTCCTGCTAGACATGGGTCTGTCTAGGCCAAGGTGAGAAGTGCTATTGTAGTGTCTTTGCAGACACGATGGCATGCAGCCGGTAAGAGCCTGTCCTACCAGCCTACACCACCTCCAACCAGCCTCATTCCTCCCTGCAAGCTCATTTCTGGGCTGGGGCACCAATTCAAGCTGCAGGACAGCTCTCCTGCAGTCCTCCCCCACCATGGTGCTCACTTCCAGCATGGCCAGGAGGATGCTTGCAGAGCAGCAGGCAGATGGGGAGTCCCACAATGCCCCAGTTGTGCTAAGCAGTAACCCCAGCACATCTGGGGAAAAGGTGATGTGTTTCTTCATGCCAAGCTTCCCTCAGGAATGAAGGCAATGGCATGTTGGAACAACGTCACTCCTAGATACAAGTGAGGGCAACTGAGCCAATCTAAGTAAACAAATAGAAGCATAGAGGGAGGAAAAAATGCACCTTTTGGATTTGCTGCCTTTCTTCACGTGTGCATTTGACACTTAGATACTATTACAATAGATGTGGTGTTTCAGTTACTGATTGAATCCCAATTACTGAGCCGATTTCTAGTTCTTGGCTGATGTCACTTTATGGATATGTTGATTACAATTTTATTTGCTTTCAGTTAAATAAATCATCAGTGTGAATCAACATTTTCTTATGGTCCTAAGCCCACAAAAAACATGCACCAGGTTGTGTCATGATGAATGCAAGCCTGTGGGATCACACCATATATAAGCCTGAATTTCCAAGCCATGAACCAGGCTGTGGACTGTGGACTGCAGAGCCTGCAGTGATCTTTTGCAAAAAAGTGGCACATGGATTAACACTTGCTGAAACTTCATTTTCATCAGTGTGCTGGATAATATTTAGGGTGTTAGCATCCTGCTGATTGCAGTCTTTGCTAAGGAACAGAAAAGAAAGTAATAGCTCACAGCTCCATTGGCGTGCAGACCTGCCACCCATGTTATGGTATCTCTGAGGGAGAGAAATGAAGGAGAACTGGGTTTAAAATCTCCTCCTTGTACTGAGGAATTACTGTTGTTCAAACAAAGCTCCCTCCATGCTTGTGTTACTCGTCATGCTGCTGGTTGTCAGGAGCTCTGCCAACTTCTGGGCTTCTGCAGCCACAGAGCTGCTGGTGGGTATTCTGAGGGAGTTTATTTCTAGTGAGCAAACAGTCTAACATGTCCCATGCCCTGTGTTAGCATCCCTTGAGTGCCATATGGGATAAGCCAGTACAGGGAATCCATGTCTGCTTAGTCCTAGAGGCTCAATTCCTTCCACACCGTAGCTGGAAATGGAGACTAGAGGGTTGTATTGCCTTAATTCTGCTAAAATCCCTTCCTTGCCATCTGTAGGCCTATATGAGGTACTATAGGCAAGGAAGAAAAGAAGATCAATGATGTTTCCAAGAAGGTGAAAGGAATTTTGCATGGCCTCATTAAAAATGCATATCCCTGGGAAACTGATTTCTACAAATTAAATCGTCAAATGATTTCATTCCAGTTGAGTGACGAAGGAAATGGTGGGACTATGGCTGTCGCTCAAATGAAGTTTTGGCCTTTTCAGGTTATTGGTGACGTTCCTTTAGAAACCTGTGTCTCCAAGGTCTTTTTTGCCTTGTGACAAAGAGGCTGAAGCAATACCCAAGTTAAATGCCTGCATTTCTAACATAAAGAAAAAAGGTACAGTGCTCAGTCATGCAAATATCAGTCAGAGACCACTGAGTCGTCAGGGATATCAGATTATGATTTGAGAAACTTCTTTTAATCTAATGAGTCTGCATTCTTTGCTAAAGCAAATTAGCATAATGCCATTACAGTCAAGATAGCTGTACTATTTCAGACATGTTCTTATAGCTCGCTTATCATCTGAGGGCTTCACAGTAGAGCTTTAAGCAATGTGTCTAATATCAAGAATAAATTGCTTTATCCCCTCTGAGACAAAACCTAGAAAATGCTGTAGCAGTTAGTACAACTTTAAAAATGCAGATAATATTTATAAAACTTTTTATAACAGCCTGTATCCCAGGCAGAACAGGTACGTGCAGACCTTGAAGAGGGTCTGTATGGAAGCATGTTCTAACTCCCTGAAGCCACAGAAAGGAAACTCACAGCTTACGATGACACGCATTTGTGCACACATTTTACACAATTCTCCTGATTTTGTGCATGGATGTGTGCAAAAATCTGCAGTATCACTTTTGATGCTCTTTCTAAAAATATTTTAAAATTATTTTTAAATTATTTTTTATTGTTTAAAATGAAAAAAACATTATTTGAATGATTTTATCAAATTCCTAAGCAATAGGAATATCAGAGTGATTTTTTTTTCTGAATTCATAGCATATATTGCTTGTACTGCGTCATGTTGGCACTCGAGTTATGAACCTATAAAACACAGTGGGCCAGAATGAGCTGGTCAGTCTTCCCTACTCACAGCTCCAGACTTTCAGGCAATGGAATTGCAGTTATATAATACGTTTTAACAAAGTGCTCGTCATTGCTATGGCATAAAAGAGGATGCAAGTTAGTTTGAATTACTTAGTATAATGTTTCCTGCTATACGTTTTCAGGCACAAGGACAGTACAAGTTTTGCTGTACTGCCGTGATGGGTGTTTTACTTATTCAGGGGATAAAGAAAGAACTTGGGATCATTTGTTAAAATTCTTTAAATTTCATGGAAGGAAGCAGAGAGCTCAATTCTGAGTCTTCCTATGCACAAAAGAGGGACAAAAGGGGTAAAGGACACAAAAAAAAGAAGGTGCTCTTGGCTAAGCCAATCTTGTCAGACTAGTTTAACAGGGTTAAAAAACCTTCCCAGCATAAATAACTGTGAACACTGCAGCACATATGGGTAGCATGACTTCAGAGAGCTGAGTCTGCACCTTACTGGACCCCCAGCCAACATACACCATCATGCAATGCTCCTGCCATGGAGCCCTACTGACCTCCTCTGCATCTGATACCTATAGGTGAGGAAGAGACCTACTTCCCCACAAGCACTGTGGCACCATGGCTCCCTGCAGTGCTCTCCCCTCCAGCTCAGGCACAGATGGGAAGAACAAGCATCTCAAATTCACCTGTGCCTCAGAACCAGCACATAATTGGCTCTCATACAAATAAAAGAACAGTGTTACTATTTCAGATTTTGTGGTCTTATGTAGCCCAGAAACCTGTCCACAGCAGTGATCACAAGCTGAGCCCCTCAGAACAACAAGAGCAGGATGAACATATGTGATCTTTCCTGCAAGTCCTCTATCAGCCTTCAACCATTTTCAGCTCAGGGGACTCATTGAGCCTGATACAGTTTGCCCAGTGGTAGACCTCTCTTCCAAGTCTTCTCTTGAATGCCTGCAAAACCTGCTGCGATTATCACACCTTTAGCAAAGAGTTTCACATATCTAGTGATTGTTACATGAAAAATACCTCTTTTCTTCTGAAAATGGCTTTGACAGCTTTGTCTAACAGTCACTACCTCTTGCATTGGGTGAGACAGTGAGCAGCTCACCCCCACCACCCTCTCCACACCACCCTGAATTTTATAGACCTGAATCAAAGAGACCAGCTTGGTGGTCTCTTTGTCTGAACCTGAGCTTACTCAGGCAGAAGCTGATTATCACACGTATGTTTTGGCTGTTCGTTTCCAAGGGATTAGGGAACTTACTAAAATATGATTGCTGCCCAGGCTCCCTGCAGATCCTCACAGCAAAACTTTACCCCACACTCACCGATTGGACATTGAACATACTGAATGTACCAGCCACACAAAGTTCGGTGTAGGCCATTGATCCCAAACATTTAATCGCTAGTGTGCTCTCATCTTGGTACTCAATGAAGTAGCAAAGATTTTGCTTTACTTGGTGTTCTAAACTTAGGCTGTTAAAGCTAAGAGGCACTAACTAGCTTTTAATTATGCTACCTGATATCATGTCTCCCATCACATCTTTCTATCACATTGTCATTATGGTTTTCTTTCAGTTAGTTGTAAGAGTCAGCCAGAAAGTAGACTTTTTAATGATATGAACATCATCAACACTGTGAGCACTCAGATAATTAACATTACCTGCAAATGTCTGCGTGTAATCCTACTGAGATGAACAGCCCAATTGACTGGACTCTGTGAGCTTTTCAGTTGCCCTCTGAAAGCCAAAAGTTCAGGATGATCCCAAACAGCAGTCTATTTCAAAAGCTGTCTTCCTATGGAATAACTTCTAATACTTCATGGTTTTGCTATTTTAACATCTCTCAGTAAGTGGTCTGTAATGGAAAATCTGCCTGATCATGCAGGCCTTGTTCAGGCAAAATGCTTTCAATTGATTTTACACCCATTCATCAGAATTGTTTGCTTTAAAAACTGATTTTATGTCTAGCTAGAACATGACCAAATATGTTTAAACTAGATACACTGCATTTGCACATGCACCATATGGCTACCTGGTTTTCCTCCTGTAATGGATCAGGAGGGCATTTTTAGCAATTTAGAGCAGGGGCAGCTCATCAAAACCACAACTGTAAAAAACAGCTTGGCCAGATATATTCCTCACAGGGCTGTATGTGCTAAGGCATCTCAAGAGCAGGTTGTTCCCAGCTCACTAAGAAGATCTTTCAGGCATTTTCTCTTCTGCTGAGGCAAGGCCACCCAGCTCTGGGAGTTAGCACTGGCATCCTAAAGAGGAGCAGCTAGAGCCAGGAATGAATAAGTGAAGAATGTGTGGACCTCAGGTGAATTGTCAATCTGTTGAAGCTGATGCTTAGGCAAGCTCCAAATACCTTGCAAAGTCAGGGCTTTGCAAAGTGATAGATGCCAAAGGCTCACCTCTTTGCAACTTTATAGTCAAATAGATTGTGTCTACTACGTTTTGAATGTTCCAAAGCAAGTTTAAGATGAAAACACAGAATCACATAATCGTAGAATAGTTAGGGTTGGAAAGGACCTTAAGATCATCTAGTTCCAACCCCCGTGCCATGGGCAGGGACACCTCACACTAAACCATGCCACCCAAGGCTCTGTCCAACCCAGACTTGACCACCACCAGGGATGGAGCATTCAAAACTTCCCTGGGCAACCCATTCCAGTGCCTCACCACCTACACAGTAAAGAACTTCTTCCTCATATCCAATCTGCATACAATACTCCAAGTGAGATCTCACAAGAGTGGAGTAGAGGGGCAGGATCACCTCCTTCGACCTGCTGGTCACACTCCTTTTGGTAGGCCATAAATAACATGATGTGGGTGACTTGATCAGCATCACTCCTACTGGCACAGATGTTATGAAAACTTCACAGTGACAGACACAGCATTACTACTGGTAAAGTGCAACCAAGCAATACTCGTTCTAGCATTACTCATAGTCTTTCCTCTGATCTCAGCTGATCACACTATTGCTTGTTTCCCCCGGACACCTGCCTGAGAGTCAGTGCTAAATGCTCCACATAGCCCCACAGGATCCTTGCTGAGAGAGACTGCTGGGGAAAAGCCCTGGACCTGAGAATCCCTTATGTAAGCTCATGAGTGGGCTTTGCAGGACCATGGCCCTGGTTCTGCGGCAGAGCCAGTCTCAAGTTAATAATTACAGGTGTAGCATGTTATGCAAGCATTCACTCCCACTTTTTCACTGGTGTCCATTCTTCCGCTTTGTGATAGTGACTCCTTTTCTCATTTGATTTCATGCACTGCAGGAGCATGAGTCTCATGGACATCAGCATTCCCTTCCCAGCCTCCCCTACCCCACAGCACTGACCCCATGCTTCCTGGGTCAGGACCTGTATGCCACTCAAGCAGCCTTTCTTCTGGATTCAAATTACTAAGACCAAAAGTTCAGCAGGTTCAATCCTCACTCAGTCTGCTAACATATTTATTTGTTCCAGTGACCTACCAGGTCACCAGCAGTCCTACCAAACCCATGAGAAGATCCTTGTCTCTCTTTACAGCTGCCCTGATATGTGCAAGCACAAACCAAAGGGCTGCTTCGGAGGGAGAGCAGAGACAGGGGGCTAGTGAAGGACCATGAAACACTGCTTGGAACTGCCAAGTTAGCAGTAAAGAATGCTGCCCACTTATGTAGAAAAACTGGGTGCCAGCCACTCACCAACCCTGTTATTCAAGTTCTGCAGCTTGTACTAAGGGCTCCTAGAATTAGCTCTCCCGATCTTGTGGTGAGACACCTCTCATGTCTGAAACAGGTTTGCCTTGGGGTTGTTAAATACCTGCTCCATGTGATTGGGCTAATTAAAAGTTTTTAGCCAAACAAATCCCTGTTTGTGAAAGTATAAAATCTAAGAGGATTAGGTGTTAGCTAAACTAGACATAACTGAGAAACACAGTTGCTGCTCTTAATTCTTAAAAATGCTATGCTAGTGCATTTGGGTGAAAGGAGTGGATAACGAAATTAATCTGTGAAACAGATCAATCAGATATATTGTGCAGAAAAAAACTGTCTCCCTTGAATTCAATATTGTCACATAAAGGGAAAAGTTTGTTCTACATACAGAAGGCAAAACCAGCTTTAATTAACATTGTTTGATCTCCAATACTCTTCTTCTAAAGAAAATGTAGGTATTTTCTATTATTCTATAGGTTTACTAGCATAGCCCACTGGCTATAAACATACCAATAGTGTCAAAAGCTGGCTAAGGACAATGTAGCTCCAAATTCTCATCAGAAGTATTGTCTGCTTCTAAACTGAGAAAGCAAATGGGTCTCATTCCTGTTGTACTGACCAGCTGGGAAGCCAGTGTCTGTCAATGACTGCCCATCTTGCCCTTCAAGGGGGAGTCTCAGTTATAAAGAATTGGTTTCTTTTGCATTTCCATGGGAATCAGAAGTCAACTTTCTGCAACAAGGAACTGCTTGCAATAGCATCCCCAGAAAGGATAGATTATGGAAAATGGAATTTAGATCCACAGCGTATTTGTGCTGAACAAACATTTCCTCCCTACCAAAAAACCCACCAAAAATAGCCTATTAGAGCCTCCAGACTCCTCCTTCCCCTCTGAAAACACACTCTCATGTTATGCCTGCTCAGAAATTCTTGACTTTATTCCCAGCGAGACTGTTTGGTTCAGCAGCAGCCAGCAGCCCTCACCATCAGCATCTGCTGCTACCTGTCATTTTGCCTTGTTTCACTGCTTCTTCCTGGGCAGACATCCCACAGATCCTAGGGTTGTATCTTGGCTCCATTCCCCCTTACCAGCCTCCTTTTCGAATACTTGCTAATGCTGGTAGCACTAATTATACTTCTATTTGAATGTAAATACTTTGCTTGGGGACATAATAAGCATACACCTGACTTTGGAGCCTCTAAAAGAAGGCTGTTGTGCTGATCAATGCCAATAAGGAAAGGGGAGATAAATCACATCAGCAAGCATTCCTGGGTGCTGGAAACTGATTTCACCCTGTAAAGACCAGAACAGTCCCTGACACACTTTGGGCCCACATCATTTAAATACCAGTTGCCCAAACCAGAGGGCAAATACCACTCTCCC
The DNA here is from genome assembly GCA_025447955.1 of Psilopsiagon aurifrons. NCBI lineage: Eukaryota > Metazoa > Chordata > Aves > Psittaciformes > Psittacidae > Psilopsiagon > Psilopsiagon aurifrons. Next base: position 24,212 of record JAOEHY010037883.1, read on the forward strand.
AGGCACAGGCTGGGGTTTAGGATGAGCTCTGAATCATTCTTACACACAGTTTGGGTTCAGCCATTCAGATTTGGCGGGCAAGACAGCATCCTCTGGAGGAAATCGGACTCAGTGCCAGGGAGCAATTCTGGGCATGTTTAATTTACTAGCAGAGATGTAGCCAAGGAGGAGCAGAGACAGAAAACCAAATCCCTTCTCTAACAACTAAAATAGAGAAATCTTTTACATCCGGAAAATACTGAAGCAGAGTATCATAAAATTAGCACTTCAACAAGCTTGTACTGCCTGCAGCTAGAAGAATCACTCTCTGTGGAAGCAGGAATGCAGTTGAGCCTGCAAAAATGCGATAAGGGATCTGTACCTAATATTGCTGGATGGTCTGTGTACGTCACAGGTGAGTTTCCACAGAGCCGAAAGAGAATTCAGGATTGAAATCCCATGTAAAAACTCCTCCCTCAAACCAGCTGAGGATGTCTTGGCCATCAAGTGCCAGTGCCATAGTTCTACTCCTTCTGGGAAGGTGAAAGTTCCACAAGTAGAAGTGTGTAAACAACCTTTTTTCTTTCTATCAGAAGTTGACCCTGGAAGTAACAATAGCAAAGATTCTTTTTCCTTGCTTTTCTAAACAAAATTTAAAAAAAAATCAATTTCAGTTTGCTTTTCTTTAATTATTATTATTTTTTCTGTAGTGCTTCATTAAAATTTCCTACCGTAGTTTCATTTTTACAAAATCTCCACCTTTTGGTAAGTGTGCTGTTTGCAAAATTTTTTACCCCACATGGAATCCTGAGG
>JAOEHY010037884.1:0-15296 GCA_025447955.1 Psilopsiagon aurifrons
CCCTAGCCTCCCCGCTCCCCCTAGCCTCCCTGCTCCCCGGCCGGCCAGGGGAGCTCCCGCCTCCGGTGGGACGCGGCGCTCAGCCCCACGCAGCGCACTGCATCCCTCTCCCCGCCCGGGCACAGCCCCGCATCTACCTGGGGCTGCGACGGCGGCAGGGCAGGTGGCGGGACTCGGAGGTGCCCGGTGTCCCTTCCTCTCACTCTTCCTCGGAGCCGGCTCCTGGCGAACTTGGGATCAGATTTGGTCCTAATCAGAGCCGGGGTGCGGGATTTTTATAGCTTAGACCCTCTCCTGGAATCACGCAGAACTTGCCTAATAAGCTGACGCTCTCCTGACAGCCCGATTGCGTGCCCCGATCCACTGCTGAATAAATCATGGGGGCCCGTCGGAGCGGCGATGGGCCGAGTTTCGCTATCGCAACCCCAAATCTCACGTCCAATTATATCAACAGATATTTATCGCCTCTGCAGTGACGTCAGCCGGGCCGGGGGCCGGGGAGCAGGGTGCCCCCCCCACCCCATTGACAAAAATACTTGAATGAGATTGCCTAGCGGGCGCGTACTATGAGAGGTCACTCCGGGGAAACTTTCCACTAGCGGCCGGCCCGCGGCGGGGGACACGACACGCCCGGGACTGGGGCTGCTGCCCCGGGCCGTCTCTTCCCCCCGTCCATGGTCCTCCCCAGCTGCGGGCCGCCGGCGCGGGAGGCTCCGCGGGGCTCGGGGTTTGAGTGGATCCCATCTCTGCTCAGCGCTCGGGTTTAGGAAGCGCTTCCCCTGCAGAGCGGGCAGGAGCGCGGCCGAGCCGCGCTGGCAGGGCAGGTGCCGGCGCTGGTGCCGGTGCCGGTGCCGGTGGAGGGAAGGACCCGCCGCACCGCGGACACCGCCACGCTGCAGGGGCTGCCCGGGGCCCCGCCAGAGCACGGGGGTGGAACGCTGCTGGGGACGGCAGGAAGGGCAGAGGGGGTCGCCTCGGGAGCACCTGAAGGGCAGGGACTGCAGCCCGAGCGGCGCTCTGCCCGCTCCTCATCCCTTGCCACCTCCGGAACCGCCGCCTGCTCCTCCCGGCCCTGCCTCCGCAGCCAGCTCCCGCTCCCTCGCTCTGGCCCTCGCTTCTCTCCGTTGCGTTCCCACTTCTTGCATGGAGGGCAGCAGCAGTTCTTTATCCCCCTCCTGGACTCCACGAGCTGCTCTTCCTCACCTTTTCAACCCCACACCCGTATGTTTTCCTCTTCGCTCCCTCAGCTAAGGCCCCACCCTCCAAGGTGTACTAATCCCAGGTTGAGCTCCCTTTGAGGCGTTCTCCCATTTCCATTATGTCTGCAGGCTCCAGACCATAGTCCCACAGTATCTCCAGCTGGGTTGTTTACCCACTGATCTTCTCTTCCAGGAGGTAGTGCTGCCTATAGAAATAACTTCTGCCCAACACCCATTTAATGAGTAATGTGTGTTCTTCCATTTTTTGCATCCCACTGCATCTCAGTCCTGCTTCTCCACTGCCTTGGTTGCAAAATCAATCATGTTGTTCCCTTTAAATTGGAAAATTTACCATAAAACCAACTGGTTTATCCTGCATGGGCTGTAAATTCTTGGAGTCATGCACTTGCTTGTCTGCCATCAGAGTGAGGAGTTGCAAAAGACCATAGAAAGTGGTCATATGCTATTGATGCTAAAATGGTGATGAATATGAGATCAATTGCCTTAAAAAAATAACATATATTAAGTTCAAACAACTTAATATATGAGGTTGGCCACAGCCCAATTCTGAGCATCTCCTTAGGGATGCTAGATACTTTAATTTTTGTTGTTCCTACCTCTAGTCTTGGACGCTGTTGGTGAAGTGCCAAAGAATCAGATCTTGTGCATCATAAAGAAACAGATGGTAAAACAAGTAGTAATACCAGAGATTTATCTCTGCATTACCTCTGCTAGCTCAGGCATTCACGAACTGAAATGTGTATTACAACAAAAACAGAACAGAATATATTGTGTAGATAGTTGCACCAGAAGCTATTTGTATGCTTTTAAAGCATGTCACCAGGGCTTTCAGTAAGAACAAGAGGTTCAAAGAAACAGGAGCTAAGTTCAAACAGTTAATGGAAAATGGAAGAGGTACTTATTAAACTCAAGCCCTCCAGATGTGCTCTGGGGTGGGTTTTATCACAGTTTCTCCATTTTTAGGTTTAATATACCTTTTAAAGACATGAAACCTCTTAAAATAATGTGATCATAAATGTAAAGAAGGAAGCATTTTGATCCAAATACTTTTTTTTAGTGTCGTGGGTGAGATCTGAATAAGGCATAGAGCTGCATCTCTTCAAAAGATTGATGCTAGTAAGAACTGGCTTACATGACTTTGTCTTTAATCATTTTCAATATTATTTAGGTCCCTTTAGGCAGACAGTTTTGTCCCTTGAAGAAACCTGAGGAAAGCAAATAGAGCATAGGAGCGAGCTAGGAGAACTCCTGTAGTTTTCACAGGAGCTGTACAACCTGCCAGGTTCTTCTCCCCTTTTTCCTGACCCCTGGCTCTGAGCAGGGTCTGCAGTGTCGTGCACATGTTGGTTTCTAATCCATCATGGTCGTATTGCCACACTTTGCCCATAGATCCTGAGTGATTTGTGATAGGGTTTGCAACAATTTAAATGCAGGGAAGACTGTGAGACATTTGCATTCCTTGATAATGAGGAATACAAAATATCAGAGATACTCAACCCAAAAAGTACTTCCCTCAGCATTTCAATACAGAACTGGCTGCCTAGGAACATGGAAGTCCTTTCTCCAGAGTAACCGGTTTCTGGCTGAAATCTCAGCTGTCACTCCTGAGGGAGATTTCACCAGAAGAAACCCTGGGTTCTCACCAGGGGAGTGAGAGACAGGGCAGGTGCCAGGTATATCTGGATTACAGTTTGATGTTTAGTGATGGCATATGAGACTAGCACCTCTTCATTAAGGAAGGTATTCCTATTTGACTCATTCTGCAAACATCAGGGGCAAACAGAATTTTCTCAGTGAATCACAAAATAACATTGTCTAGAAAAAAGTGCCAGCGAGGTCCATCTCCTCTCTGCTGGGTGCACCTTCCCTTTGACCTTAGCGATCTCAAACTCAGGCACCTAGTGAAAGGCAATTATAGTTACTCTGAGATAGCTAATGGAAACCAAAGGCATGCCCAGGGCATGACACATCCTATCACAAAACAGTACCTTCAGGCTTCTGGAGAAGCTCACCTCATTCTCTTGTCTATAAAGGGAGTGCAGACAACTACCTACTAGATGCTCACTGAATTTTTAGATAGCTAACGTGAGGCGAGAAGAATCCCCTCCTCACTGACTGACCTTAGCAGAGAGATCACAGGGTTCTAAATATAGAAGTGATACAATACAGAAGTGATGACGTTAAACTGAGGGCATGGCTCTTACCTCAGGTATTTTGAAGAAGTCCAACTACAAACATGGAAGAACACATGATAGATGTAGATCAGCTTTCCACCACAGCGCAATATTTCATTGCCTCACCAGCCTTTGTCAGAAGCTGATAAGGATTTCTGGCATTGTGTTCAGCAAATATTTCCACATCATCTCATATGACCACTTCATGTGATCACCATCATTACTGGATCCCGGTGATCAGCTCTCTAACATGCTATCTTACAGTCCGTGACTATTTCAGATGAACTCATTGCACCACACCCACTCTGAGGTGCCAGCAATCATACACTGGCACATGTATACATTACATTTCCGTTTCACTTTTTGATACTCCTGACACTAAAATTATGCTCATAAAATCATAGAATCATGGAATGGTTTGGGTGGGAAGGGACCTTCAAAACTCATCTTCTCCAACCCTTCTGCAATGAGCAGGGACATCTTCAACTAGATCAGGTTGCCAAGAACCGCATCCAGCCTGGCCTTGAATGCCGCCAGGGATGGTGCATCCACCACCTCTGATGGTCATAAATGTTATGGATTAGGGCAATACAGAGAAAAAGAAAAGAAATAAATCAGGGTATCTCACTATGCCTGAAGGTGATGATATGTCATTTTAAGAACAAAATACATTTGCCTATTATCCCTCAGAAGGCTGTATTTGCTAGAATAATCATAGAGAACCTTAATTAAAATGAGTTATTAAAAAATCAATAAAAATAAATCAGTTACATTAAAAGGAGCATGTTCTATGTCGGGACAAAGAACAAGACTGACAGGAAGATCAGGTATCTGCCCTTTCTTATGACCCCAGAAATCTTCAAAACTCTCCCATTCCATTTTAATTTCTCTTTCAATTTTTCAGTTACCTCCCTCCAGGAAGGAAGGGACATGCTCCTGTCACAGGAATTTTCTGTGGCACATCTCACCATCACAGCACAGCTCCACCTATAACTTAGAACAGGTTTTCCTACAGTCCTGTGGGAGGGAGGCGAAAGCACCTTCATTTCTCATACTTTCCAGTGGGGAAATGCAACGTGAGATGGTGAGGAGATTTACCCAGTATTCCTCAGGGATTTGTGCATAAGGCAGGAGTGAATTTTGCATTTTCCAAGATCAAGTTCATAAGCTCAGCTAGAGGATTATTTTAATTCATGACTTAATGTTCACACTCTTGATCCCAGACGACTGCCCACAGGACGCACTTTTATGGGCTGAGGGTACCAGCAGAAGGAAAAATTCCTCAGGAATATCCTCTCGGTTCCACTGTGTCTGGGAAGAACACAGCCGTTTGCAGTAGCTCGTGCATGGGTGGATTTGCAGGGATGGTTTTCCTCCCAGAGCCTGACCCCCAGCTGAGCAGAGACCAGCACATGCTGCTCAGGAATCTCAAGCATGGATCTTCTGCCCCAGCAAAAGCCTTACCCATGCCCAAAGCTGCGCACATGTGGAGGGTTATTCCCGCCAGCATGTGTAACACAGGGAGGAGCTGCACCCGTACCCTCTTGGACATCACCAAAAAGCACTTCTGGAGGCATCACAGCCTCAATCCTTCCGTCTGAGCAGCAAAGGGAAGGCTGGAAGAAGTGTGCAGGCAGCAAGAGCTATGCCTCTCTCCTCCTGACAGCCCTCATCCAGGGAGGCAACAGCTGACCTTTATATTTACCTCACAAGACTTGTCAGTTGCTATTCTTGCTCTCAAATAAGGGCTTGAGAAGGCTGTGTGGGTATGTGTGAGAGTCCTCTATACCGTTAATGATAGTGCTGGAGGAACTAACCTCACAGTTATTGATAACAACAAGGAAATCCATCAAACAAGCACTGCCTGAGAGCTCCAAGCAATCAGTACTCCTGGCTGTCTTGGTGTATGGGTACATTTGGTACCTCTAAAGTTGTAGCCATGGGGAAACTGTGCTGCTGGAGTGCTGGATCTGAGCATCACTAAGAAAACCAAGAGAAGCACACAGCTGGGCTGGTGTGACATTGTCCAGCATCTGGGCAGAAGCAATTTTAGCAAATTTCTGGGGCTGTGGTTTTTCAGTGCCCAACCTATGACTGCCCTGGAGTAGAAGATAAGTGAATAAATGCTGGAGTTTGAATTTGCAGAAAGTGAAACCCTCACTTAGTTGCAAAACATCCACAGTGTGTGTTTGTTGTGAACTAGGATTTCCTTCATAAGACACGTGATACATTCACATGTAAGAGCAACATGAGAATGAGACTGAGAAATGAAAACTGAGTAGAGAGGGGAGATGATCAGTGCAGTTTAAGGGAGGTTCGTGATACCAAGGGCAACTCCTGCTCCTGGAATCCCATTACAACCTCAACTGTTGCTAAAAAAGTTTACCCTTCAAGCTTGAAGACATCAGCCAGCTACCTCATCAGAGAACCCCCAAATAAGAACCGTAAGAACTGAGCATGTAATCTTCTTTAAACATCTCATGATTCTGAAAACAATCTCCATATCTGGGGGAGAAGGAGATGGGGGCAGCACAATTTTGGAATACTTGAGGTTAGAGATGCTGCATCTGCCTTCTCACTCCTTTCAAGTGAAGAAGTATGGGAAGAAATACAAACACACTGTCTTGAATGGCTGGGCAACAGGCTATATATAGAATCTGCTCTGTCCTACTTAAGTTATGACTAATGCTAAACAATTAGAAATTCAGATGTCTGCATATTTGAAGGAGCAAACATCTCTAATGCACCATTTGTTGTTCATTAAAAAATGGAAGACTCAAAGTCTCTCTAAGCTCCAACTAGGCTGCACTTAACAGGTGCTTGTTGCTGGAAGTGGAGCCCCATGAGACTAATTGCAAGGGATAATGAACAAGATGAGGCGTTTCTTGGAAAAAAAGATTGTTATCTTTGTGACCAGACTGATGCCAAAGCCTGCAAATTCTTTAGGGAAGAGGTTTTCTTTTTTGTTCCATGCCTGCCTGGTGTCTAGCACAGCAGAACCCTAGTCTGTGACTAGGAATCCTAAGTGCTACTGCAATTCAAGTGGTACATTATAGTAAATAGTAGTATTAAATTACCTGGGAACATGAAGGTGGTTTCTGTTATTGCAAAGCATTTACTTAAAGAATTTATTCACTGGATGGTTTCCTTCATCTTTCTTTTGTCATTACATCACGTAGCACTGTAACAACAAGGGCTACAGAGATGCTGCTCACACATATCGTCATATATTATTCTTTTAGTAAAAGAGGAAGATGTTCATCTGGAAGAAAATATTGACTTTATTTGTCACTCCTGATGCTGGGAGAACAAAGGTGAATAGCAATGGAAGTATTGTAGCTGCTTGTCTATGACTATGAGCACGCAGTAAACTTAGAAGCAGGTATGTCTTTGGCTTGAGCGTCTAATTAAAAACCCCTCTATTCCAGTTCAGTAGATGTGAAAATCAAGTAAGACAGACTATGAACATTCCTATTTGTATTTCTCCTTCAAGAGGAAACAGCAGTGCCAGTGGAATGACAACAGGCCACTTGATAAGAAGATCTCAAAATGCTTTGTAAACTACTTATCACTGAAGTTCATGAATAGCCATATATAACTAATTTTGTTTAGCACTGAAATGCATCCTGTACAAAGATAGCCCCACACCACTCAGAATCAAGGCCCACAGACTGTGCTAAAACTAGCACCAGTACATGTGTATGAATACTGCATCCAAGCAAGCGTGAAGGATGGGGGTGTTACAGGCAAACCTACTTCATGTAATGAGTGCAAAGATGCTTGGACTACCCAAGCCTTCATCATACTTTTCCAGCAATTCAATGCCCCAGCTCATGTGAGAGTCATGCTGAGACATGGTGGCTCCTCACTTTTCCTTGCAAGAGCACGTGGGTTTGGAGCAACACTAGCTCAGTGCTCTCTTACTGTGCTTTATTGTACATGCCCTTGGATTGACAGTTAAACTGAAACTTGGCTAAAACCATCTGGGCCAAGAGCTCTTCAGCTCTTCATCTCTGATATAACCCGTCTCATACAGATGAAATTTTTAGTAAATGACAGACAAAGAATGAGATTTTAGGAGTGAACAACTGAAGCAGAGACCCATAGGGTGGCTCCAAAGACATTAGGAGTTGCAAGTTCACAGCTTCTCCTGAGACGTTTCAGATGGGAGAAGACAGCTGCTACCGGAGGGGCCAAAGCTTTTTTTAAACTTCAAAAATAACATCAGAACTGCAATCAATAAATAAGTCTAATCTTAGGCAATAGTTGACTTGATAGTGTCGCTTTTGAGGCAGCCACATATATGGGCATACAATGGTTGGGAGTGTCCCTATAAGGCTTTTTCAGTTCCCTTAGTGAAGGCTGTGTGAAATATAATTTTAGAGCAAACAGATTTAAGGTGTTAACAGTGAGTGCCATTGACCTTTGGGTGATGCTGTAAGACAGCAGCGTGAATAATAATAAAATCCCTAAGGTTGTCTCTCTTCAGTTTCCTACGAGCATGTTGTGCTCAGGGAAGATTTTAAAGATCCTTGGCTAAACCAGATAGCTCATCTGAACCTCTAAGGGATGCCACACCGCAAAGCCTGCTCATGAGTGTCACCAGGAATGTCAAGAAGCACATCTAGTAAAAGGGTTGATACAAAAGCACTTAGAGCTTAGTCAAAATCACTCTTAGGATTGAGAGAGAGAAAGGTCTCTCCTTCTGCTAGTAGGAGAAGGATGAGGGTCCCTGGGTGTAATGTGGGGAGTATATCTCAGTCCTCACTTGTCCTACCTGTATTAATGGATCCTAAGGGGGAAAGAGTACTAGTTTCGACTCAGAGGGGGTGAAAATGTGCATCCTGAAATCTAGGCTTTTGACACTGACTGTAATTAAACTTGTCTTGGCCCCAAACTGAAAAGCACACACTTTCCTCCTATTTGCCTTGGCAGAGCTTTTGGCAGAGCTGTGTGATGGAGGCTGGCTGACTGTTGCAGAGCGGGCACGGAAAGGAGATGCCAATTAACAGGAAACTGGTGAACTGGAAAGAAGGGCAGCGGTAAATGAACTGGCTTCTACATGGCAATAGGGGATTGAACTGCACAGTCACATCTTCATCATGTCAGCAAGAACAAAGTCAGGAGGTACACATGTGTGACTCAAGACAACCTCCAATTTCACTACTACAGTTCCTGTGCCTAAGAAGTGGAATTTCTGTCTGGATCCTTTTGCTATTTCTATTTGCAAATATAATAAATGAATATAAGTATAAATGCAATTATATGCATTTCATAATCAATCAACATTTCCAGCATAGCTCTCTCTAGACCCAGGAAACACTCTAGTATGTCCTTCAGAGAGCAAAGAAAAGAGGTATTAATCCACTCTGAGAGTAAAGGAATTGTGGCCTGGTTTTCTTGTTATAGTTAGGAACTCTGTCTCTTGTCATAGGCCCAGGACTACCCTCCCTTCTTCAGCTGCTTAGCAACATTTGAGGACACAATCCTAATAAACAACATGCCCTAGATACCCAGCTAAGGGGTAAATATCCCACTTTTGGCCTCTCTCTTCATTTCAAAAAATGAGGTACATGTTAATCCCTTACAAATCTGTAAGAGTCAACAATAAACAGCGCAAAATCCTGCTGATGGAAAACCAGGCATTACTTGACTCTTCTTTTGTGCGGAATGAAAATGAAGGCCCAGTTTGGGATCAAGGCCAGATTTGAAATCTTGCACCATCCTGAATTGCAACCTTATCTCTCTGCATGATTCTGCTTGAGATAGTACATGGAGCTTCAGGTAGAGCCGCCTTATACTCTGAAGAGCGAATGCCATATCTTAAGTATCTTCACACGCTATCTGTCATTAGGACTGGAGCCACAAGGAATAGGTTTTCCATCTGTGTGTGTTTCCACCACAGCATCACAGAATCCCTATTCAGCTTGACTTCTGTCTTCTAAGAATTGGACACGGATGATGCCAACTGCAGAGGAGTCACAGACAATAGTCTGGTGAATCTCTTCATATCCATTGACACCTACTGATAACCTGTCTCTGCTCATTACCAAACCCAACATATCTTTCAACCTTCAGTTATGGCTAGGATGTAGCTTGAGACAGACTAAGATGTTTTCAAGAATCTGAAGTGAAGTGAATCTTCCAGTGACTTCACTGTGAAGTCAACTGAGTTGCTGTGAACTCACAGCATGTATAACTCCTGCTGGCTTTGGAGAAATAAAGTAATATTTTGACAGCACAGTTTCAGATGGGGCACATACAGATTTTATACTTTAAATTTTCCAGTTTGCCAAGGATAACATCAGTATCATGTCGCTGCCCAGGATGCTAATCTCAGACTGTATCTCCCAACTGCACCCATCTTGACTTCATTTTCACTTGGCAACTAACAGATGCCTCACTTACTAGCCATAAACTAGCTCTGTCTTCAACGGTACTAGCCTGAGTGCTGAAGAAGTAACAGCTATTAAAGTGCTTACCATACTTCCTAAATACAGCACAAGTCTCCTATTTGTTTGCCTCAGCCTTCAGTCAAACAGCAATCTCTGCCCCTTGCTCCATGTGCTAGGACCTGGTCACACAGCTCTGTGCACAGGGGCTTTGGTGGGAAGAGGTCTGGGGCTTAGGGACTTTATGATCCAGTGACTGGCTTTGTGTTTAATAGAATAGAAATTTAACAGAATGATAGAGAATTTTCCTTCACAAATCTTCCTGAACAAAGATTGATTGAAGTGCTCCATCTGCATTAAAAAAACCAAGCCCCATAACAAATGTAATGTGGCTGTGATAAGAAAAAGGAGAACTCTAATTATACAACCCAGCCATAAAACTGCTGATATCCTTCTTTACCTAGGAAAGATAACTTTGCACTTGGCATTGCTGCTCTTACACTGGAAAACCAAGGAACTGGTTTCATAATTGATTATGTAAGTCCTTATTCTTCCACAACATAGTCAATGCAAATGATCACCCGGAGCTCAGATTTCCAGTGGAAACAAAAGACATTCCAGCAGTGCTTTGTAAGGCTGGTAGGTTGTTTTGTGTCTCTAGCTCAGGAAATAACACCTCTCTGAAATCAAGAGAAGAATGGAATGATCTTTATCCAAAAGTGCTCAGCTTCCTGATTCACCATTATTCATTTATTTAGCATGAATCGTTCCATACCTACGGGTGGGAACCAAGAGGTGGTGCTAGAACTCAGCTATCTTGTACCCAGCAAATGTCTATTCCATTTGATTCTCAGGTGGAAAGGTGTAAAAGATGACTGTGCTCACAATGCTTTATAGTATTTCCAAACCATGCTGTTTAGTCTCTCTCCGTTGTCTGCACTGTTAGAAAGATTGTAACCTGTTTTGTAATTTCAGGAGATTGCTGTTCTGGAAAGAAATCATCCACAATTCTTCCTGCTTGCTTCCTAGAGTTCTTGAAACTGTTCACTTCTCAGCTACATCCAGAAGCACTCACTATCAATATAATGACAACAACTACCTCAAATGCAAATATTCATTAGCTAATCTCATCTCATTGTCTCTAAATTGAGCACTAGAGCCACACACTACTATGCGTGAGTCAAATCATGCTTAAAACTAACACCAGGCCTTTCATCAGTGACAAATCCCTACTTTGGAGATAAATTACTAGAAGCTTTCAGTGACAGTGAATGGGACTACATTTTGGGTTAAGGGGCTCAAGTGAAAAAACACCAGAGATACTTAACAGCGCCATTGACAGGAGCATCTGCCATGGCTGAGGCTTTTCTTGCATTGCTGATGTATGGCTGAACTTGGAGATCAGCCCCCTGGAGATTGTTCCCTTTATGCAGCCATCCTCAAAGGGAAATTCTGGTGCTGCCAGTGGACCTTTGAGTTAGAAGAGCAGGCCAATCTCTGCTGACAGAACCACACATCAAGGTTTCAGTGGAAGTTTTGCAACACAAACCTTGCCAAATCAAGCCAAGCAGAGACCACCAGAGCTGTGAATTAATATTACATTATCAACTAACAGTACTTATCACTTGTTATCTGCACCAGTCTTTAGCAAATGATTTTAAAAGGTCCCAAAAAAGAACAAGAACCTTCCTCTTGCTGTTTCCTATATTTATGTCTATTAAAATCTGGCAATTAAGCCTCCTTCATCAACTTAATTTTTTCTATAGAAACAGCTCAGCAAAGACTGTTACTTCAGAATCAAAAAGAGATAGCTGATAAATTGATCAATGGTTATGGAATTTCTTGAAGAGCTCGTGAACAGTTAGCTGACAGAGCACTTGGAGTGGAATATTTGTAAGCTGCTCATGAATCAACCTGGATTTGTATCATCATAAAGAGAGCATACTGAGATAACAAATTCAAATGCTAGAGTATTATGTAATTAGTCATTACTATATTCTTATATAATTGGTATAACACTGCATTGTTATGCACTAGACCCATTTTCTTTGGAACAAATTAATGTAACAACCACCTTCCGTTTTGGGATAAACGTAAGCGTCAATTATAGTACTCTAGGGAATCAGACAATAAACGATACTATTCTTTGTCCCCAAAATGTGCATGCATCACCAATACAACCACACATCAGCACAAATAGCAGGGGCAGTTTATGGACATTGTTTCTGGGAGCTCTTCATTTGAAAGAGGCTGAGAAGACTAAAGCTGCTCAGAAAGAAAAGCAGAAAAGCTCATGACACGATCAGAGCAAGCTCTGGGCACACAGCTCCGAGTACTCAGTACAGCAAATCTGACCTGCCGCTTGCCAGTATTGGATCAAAAGTGCTGTAGCCACCTGGTGCAAAGTGCTGCTGGATCAGAATTCTTCAACAGCAAGTTAATTTTGTACCAGCGGGGTTTGTGTTGCTCTGGGTATCATCTGTTCCCCCTAAAGCTGGCACAGAAGATGGAGGCAGTATAAATACCACAGCACGTGATGAGAGTAATTTGACAGAAATGGGAGCATATATTCATGCTCCAGCTGGACCGGTGGGTGATCTGGTGGTGAGCAGTTCTACCAGCAATGAATGTGGCATCACCACCAAAATGAGAGGGGACTTTCAGGCTAAGAACTGACTGAAAAACAAGTCCAAACAATTATCCTTTGTCGCTTGATTCTTTCACCAAGGTTTTGACAAACACCATTTCGTCAGCTTTTATCTCTCAGTGGCTATGGACTCATGTCCAAATGGGGAACAATAGTACATTTAGACTACAACAGAATCTTTTGCTTAAAATAGCCCATTTGGCAACATATACCCAAGTTTCATAATAAAACAGCAATAGCATAGTTATTTAGCATTTTTAATGAACTGAGAAGACCAATGCATTTCAAATGAGACACAAACCAGCAGGTAAAGTGTTTTGAGCTCTCATGGTCCCTCTCTGCCAAAGAACACAAATAAAACTATATCACAAGATTGGAGATTATTTCTTTCCTTTTCTTCCCCCTAAATCAATCCTGTTACCAAGCTATGTCCTAAAAGCTTTATCCAGGTATTACTTACTTCAGCGGAATGTACTTCACCATTTAGGGTTTGTCCATGGCTCAGTGCAGACAGTTGGTAGATGTGTTTATCCTTTAGGAAATATCTGGAGTCAGCATTTCCAGGTGGGTTCTCTCACTAGCAATTGATGAACACTTGCTAATGCAGTATCACAGGAATTACCACCACCAGAAAGAGCACTTAGAATGACCTACAGGCAGCTTTGTAGCCGTCAGTCTTTCCATAATTGTGTGCTCACTATTGTCTTTTTTGAGTTTTATTTCCCACCTTTTTGTGAACAGGCACTTCCACTCTTGCATAAGGAATATGAACCTAAGTTAGCCTAAAACTTGGAAGACTAATGCTCACCTCTTTTCTCTGGTACTCATCCTAGGTGACTTTGAGCAAACCATGTACCATTTCAGTGCCTGAATTCCTTACCCCTGAAATATTCTTTCTGAAGATGATTATAGTAAAGAATGTAGGGTACACAGTCATTACTGTCCTATGACCCCCCAGGAAATACATATGGCCCAGTAGCTGCTTAAGTCATTTTATCCATGCCAGTCCCTCTCCTCCCCTCACATCAGTTTTATTTCAGAGCTCACAGATGGATGCCTCAGTAGAATGCTTCTAATCAGGCACAATATTTTGCATGTAGTTAATCATTCATATGGGACTCTACATTTCAAACAGTTCAGATTTTCCTAATTAATGTTTTGCATCATGATCGTATTTACAGTAATTGGGACTGATATTTGAAGTACAGTAAAAGCTGTCATCTCATTCCCTTCTAGAGAACCCAATTACCTTCATTTGTTAGCAAATTCATACTAACATTAGGGTTTATTACACTTGACAACATAAAGCCAGCTCTTTCACGACACAGTTCAGCAAAGTACCATCAGCCCAGGCCTAAAATTCGCTGCAGAACTGGTCTTGAAGGGTAGAGTTGAGAGTGCTTTTCTGACATATCCTGACAGTGAAATCAATCAAAAAGTGTACGCAGGACTAGAGTTTCCCTTGTGCCCATGTTAGACTTCAGTTCATCACTACCAGGGAAGATGACAGTTTTTGTAATCAGCCATTTCTCTGACGTTCATGTGCTACAGGAGACAGCTTGTGCCCAGTCTCACTCAGCCTGACTTCCACTTAATTCTTCTTGCCTAGTGTTTTCAATTAGCACCTCTGAAAGCCTGCAGCCAGCCAAAAGGAAATATTAGGCACAGAAACTGGGGCAAAAGTCAGACCACATGAAACAAGGCATTAGTCTTTTTGGGTTTTCACATCTCTGGATTACAGTCCTAAAAGACAGCTGCAGAGTGGCATGCGCTACTCATGTCATTGAACGCCATAGCTGCCATTACATACTAAAGTTAATTTCATGATCAGGTGTTAAAATACAGTTGTGTATATGGCTATGTCATATATACATACACAAACACAGCCATATACATCTAAATGAGGTGTTTGCAAGTATGCTGTACAGGGACTTCAGAGCAAGTCAGCAGTTCCACAGTTGGGAAGGAGGATGGAAAACTGCCATACTTATTTCTCATTCTGGGAAGTCCTATTTCAGCTACTGATTATTACCTAATAACCTAATCAGCAGTAACAGCAATATTTGGCACTTAAAAATACTTTATATTCAAAAAGCTACACAAGCAGATTAGGTTGAAAATTAATCCCTAAATGATTAGCAAAGGAAGCAAGCGAAAACAATACTTTAGGATCAGAAAACAGAGTTACAGAAGCAAGGTCAGTTCTTTAGAGCATAGTCATTCATTTGTTGTGTCTTTCTGCAGGAAAACAGGTGTTTTTCAACAGGGAAGTAAGGTAAACTCTGATTTTAACAGATGTTAGTGGGTCGAGGTCAGGCCTAATGGGATGCTTTGAGATGCTAATTAATAAATATTTAAACACAAAGAAAAAAAATATTTAGATTAAGCTCACCCCAGCTACAGCAGAGGTTTAAAATGGGTTTCTTACAGTGTGTCAGTGAACACCAAAGGTGCCTCCCTGCCTAGGGTAAGCAAGGTGTGAATGAGAAACAGAAATCAGGAGGTCACAACCTTCCCACCTGCCTACTTGTCGTGGTTTAAGCCCAGCTGGCAACCCAGAGCCACACAGCCGTTCACTCACTCCCCCCCTTCATCTGAAGGGATGGGGAGGAGGATCGAAAGAATGTAACCCCCAAGGGCTGAGATAAGAACAGTCCAGTAACTAAGGTATAACAAAACCCACTGTTCCTACCACCAATAATAATGACAAGGGAAACAACAAGGGAAGAGTATACAACCGCTTATCACCTGCCAACTGATACCCAGCCCAACCCAAGCAGTGATCTAACCCTTCCGGGTAACTGCCTCCAGTTTATATAGTGGGCATGATGTGCTGTGGTATGGAATACCTCTTTGGTCAGTT
>JAOEHY010037885.1:0-27633 GCA_025447955.1 Psilopsiagon aurifrons
CCAACACCGATCCCTGAGGGACACCACTCGTTACTGGTCTCCAGATGGACATTGAGCCATTGACCACAACTCTTTGCGTGCGGCCATCCAGCCAGTTCTTTATCCATCCAGTGGTCCACCTATCAAATTGATGTCTCTCCAACTTAGAGACAAGGATACTGTGTGAGACAGTGTCAAACACTTTGCACAAGTCCAGGCAGATGACATCAACTGCACTATCCCTATCCATCAGTTCCATAACCCCATCAATAGAAGGCCACCAAACTGGTCAGGCAGGATTTCCCCTAAGTAAAGTCATGGTGAAGACTAAGGTAGAGGAGACATTGAACTCCTCTACCCAATCTGACTCTGCTGTCACTAAGTTACCTGCCCCGTTCAGCATCCAGCCCATGTACTCCTTGCTCAATCTTTATGATTAATGTTGTGGCAGAAGCTGCCCTTGACATTCCTTGCAAGTATCAACTCTGGCTGGGCTTTGGCTTTACCGACACCATTCCATCACTCCCAGACAAAGTTGCTGTCCTGATCTCAGCTAGCAAAATTTTCTTCCTATTATGTAGTATAGTGCTGTGATTTGGATTTAAGATGAGAATAACGTTGATAACCCACTGGTATCCCAAACAGATATTCTATAGAAATACTGTATGATGTTATCCTCAGTGTATAAACTAGGGGAAAAGCTGGCTGGGGACTACTGCTCAGGAACTGGCTGGGCTTCAGCCAGCAGGAGATGAACAACTGCTCTGCACATCACTTGCCTTGTATATTCTAATTCTTTTATCATCATTATCATTATTTTCCCTTCTGTTTCTGCCTTGTCTATCTCAACCCACAAATCTTTATTTCCTACACCAATACCCTCCCCTATCCCACTGCAGAGTGACGCACTGGAGGTGAGCAAGAAGCTGTGTGGTGTTTTAGCCATCTGCCAGGTTAAACCACAACAGCTGCTAAGTTCCGCTTCATAAGCTATCCTTGCTTCTAAGCTCTCTGTACTGGCTTTTCTTTTTTATTCTTTTTTTTTTTTTTTTTTTTTACACTGGAGTTGGGCTGTGGATCCCCTGCTTAGCTAAACTTGTCCCCCATAACTCTTCCAGTGTCAGGATAGACTCTCTTGTGCTTGCAGAAAGCTGTCCTTAAATGCCTGCAAACTTTCCTGAGTTTCTTTCACTTCAGAGCGGTCTCTCACAAGCTCGCACCTATGAGTTTCCCAAGTAAGTTGAAGTCTAGTCTCCCAAGCTACATGGCCTATACTCCCACCCTTTTAAACTCTACCCAGGATCTTGAGGTCCATTATTTCATAGTTTCTACAGACAATACTGCCACTGATTATCACACCCCAACCCTTTTTGTCAGAAGTGCCATAACCTGCTGTGCATGACCTCTGGTTGGCCTACCTAGCCCCTGTATCACAATATTATCCCAAACACCCTCCAGAATTCTATGGGACTGCTTCCATCTCTCATTGTGCTGCCCTTCCAAGCAGATGAGAGACACTAAAGTATCACCATCCAAACCAGATTTGTGATTCAGAAACTTCCTTGAATTGCTTTAACATAACTCGATCTACTTTCTCTCAACTTGTTCCACTGCTTACACTAATACCTGCAGAGCAGTTACACAGGCTTATTTCTGAAACTCTGTGGTTTGTTCATAAGGTACAAAATCAGTCGCTCCTGTTACTTTCTCCACATTATCGTCTGAAAAGATATTTTCTTACTCACCTCTGAGAGCATTAATTCTGTTGCAGTCCAGTGGGCTCATGCCACGTTCAAGATTACCATATACGTTGCTTTTTACCAGCACATCTTCAGTGAACATATGACGAATTAGGTAGCGAGCTGACAACTCTGGCCGAGACTTCCCCTTAGCTACATAAATGACTGAGAAAGGCAACTGAACATTGCGCCATGGACTCCCAAGAAGTTCTAAAATTGATAGAGGAGGGGTAGAGAGATTTTATTTCTCTAATACTAACCATGCTTCAAAGTGGCTGTATTAAAGTAAAACCGGGGCTCAAAAGTTCTTCCCAAAACTACTGTACTTGCTTGGCAAGACCAGAATAAAACTGTAACGCTACAGCTAACAGTAAAATACAATAAGTTGCAGACAAATATCCAAGTAGCCAAAACACCCTCCCTGTTTTTTAGCAACATAACAGCACTTCTGATACACTTTCAGCAGTGCTAGCAATATAACCTGTATTATTAATGATCACTTTCTAAATTGTTTTCATTTCAAAAGAGGATGCTATTCCAATTATATAATTAAATAAACGTTTTGCTGCTTCAATGGTGTTTAGATCCTGGAAATAGAAACTGAAAAATAGGATCAATATTTTTACCTACTTCAATCTGACTCCACTAAAAACATTTAGAAAAATATATAAACTGTTTATAGCAACTCATGTCTGTGGGATCAGATTGACAAATCTTGGGTGCAGCAGCAGGTCTGATAGAGCCCCAAAGTGATTTTAATCAAATAAATTATTTCAAAGGTCAACTAATCTCAGCTTAGTTTCCTGTAAGCTCTCTAGAACATCACATGCTGTACATGGAATTTTTTCCAATGCATCTGTATCTTGTGCATTTTTATTAAAAAAAAAAAAAAAAAATGTTATAAAGGCTGCTTTAAGATTTTTATTGTCCCAAACAGTCACTTTAACAGAAACAGGTGCTTTTCTCCTGAAACTGCAATACCATTCAACAGATATTCTGAGCCAGCTTACTCCATTCAGGTAGAATATCTGCCAAAAACTCCCCCCAAAAAACTCCACCACACCCAATCAAAATCCGGGCAACTATGAAATAATTCTTGAAAAACAGTTATTCAGCGAAACTCAATAGAGTATCTTACAGATGAACTTCCCAATCTTAGAGTGGATATACCCTGTGGGACATCGGTAGAGGTCAACCATTAGTTCGCTCTCGTGAAGACCTACCATATGTACACCAAGTCACTGCCTCAAAAGTTCCACAGTTTAGCAAATGCTATACTACACAGTTTCACTTACAGTAGCATCTTCTGCCTCTCACTGACCATATAAAATGTAACACAAATCCTGAAGATGAACATTTCTTAGTTTACCCATAGGTTCCAAAGACTGCGGTTTCTTGATTGAAGGTGCGTGGAAAGCTTCTGGAAACCTTTCCAATCCCAAATTCTGCAACATGTCAGTTGTGGTCATTTTCTGAGAGTTTTGTGAATTGCCTTCACTATCTTCATTACAATTTAAATCTACACAATGAGATTTATCTGGAGCATCAGTCATTTTTTCCTTCCCTTCAGCAGTCTCCTGAAACATTACATGAAGTTAGCACATACACTGGGACAAGCCTATCAGTTTTCTAAATAGTGCTCCAGCTCATTTCCCATTTAGTATAAATTAGATTCCAGATATTTACAATATAGTTACTCCTGAATTTCAATCATGAAAACCACAGGTGAAACAGATACCAAATATTCAGAGACTTGCACAAAGCTTTTTAGAAGCACAGGTAAATGGGAGTTACAGGTGTTTTGGGAGTGATGTTTCAGACAATATAAAGTTGAAATGCATAGCTGGATATATCTGAAGGAAATCCTGTGAAAATGGTGCTGTAGCTACATGTTTAAGCTTGCAGTCAAATCTGACACTACTTCTGGGCAACATTTACAGTGCTTTCCTTTTAGCATCCTATGCGTACACATCTCTTAACTGAATGCTGAACACAGGAACAGGAAGATGCAGAGCAAGAGAAAGGGATATGCTTCCAGTATTCCCCACATGGAACTAGTGCTGCAGTCAGCAGGCCTATGTTGAGCAATGCAAAGCAAGAACCCAAGGAATTCCAATTAGAGCACTCCTATGATGAGAAATTACAATAATTAACTTGAGAAAGAAGCACTAATTTAGTACTTTAAGTATCACCTTGAGGCAACTTACCGGGTTTATTCTCGTCTCAGAGCGTAAACAGCGGATCATAGCATTGACATTTGTGATACAGGTTTTCCAGTCTTTTCCATGTTCGCTCAAATCGTAGTTTGGAAAATTAGTTGCAAGAAATTCTGCATACAAAACAGAATTTTTTAAGCCTTATGAAAAAAAGTGACGTTTAAAAATAATCTCATTTAGAAAAAAAGAAATTTAGAAAGAAATGCTTCATGTTTACTGTTCCTTGTTTAGAAGCTTTAGCTTAGCTTTAACTACAGAGAGATACTAAACTCATGTTTTGAAGCTAAGCAGCACTGTGAATTCAACATGTGCAGCGATACTTTTTTGCAGTGTTGTGAATAATGCTTTTATTACTAAGCATTTTCTGATAGAATTAGAGGAAAGGTGTGATTTACCATACTAACTTAAAAAAAACAAAGCACCAGCAACTCACCCCCCACTAAAAAAAAAACAACAAAACAACACCAGAAAACCCCAGAGACAAGGTAACACTGATGGTACAGTTCCTTCACATGGCTTAAATAACCTCCCACCTTTTCAACAGGAAAAAGGAGGTGTATGGATTCACACGTATGTGCCATGGGATGTTTGCAAACAAAGGGCTTGACAGTGGGGAAAAAAAAATTAAAAATTGTCCTCCTATCTTTCCCATTTCTGACACAAGAGAACAAAACTTAAAAGAAAGAATATTTAAGAGTCACCAGTTAATGTTAATCTGAAGTATACCACAACCAAAAACTCACCACAAAATCCATGCCATGCAAACACAGAATAAGTTACAATGAAAAATTTAGAAACAGTCAGCATGACTGATGAACATAAAATACACAAAGCTAGGAGAAATCAGAATTGGTTTATCCACACTGGAGAAAAATGAATACTGAGAATTACGAAGCAGGAATTTCAAAACCAAAAGACAGCGGAGTGGAGCTGGACATCCACTACTGTCTTTATCAGCTCACCAGCTGCTAGATAATGATACGCAGAAACATACAGAGAAGGACTCTTGTAAATTCGATACTTTGTTAAGTACTGAACAAGCAAAGCTGCGCAATTCCAAAAGGTAGCAGCATACCTCTCACTGCAGAAATTTTGTTTGGATCCAGTGTTCTGCGCCCTCGTGCACTCACTCCCATAATGCTGCACAACAATGTTTCCTTGGGGAACAAGACACGAACTAAGTAGCGTGCCGCGTATTTTGGTTTAGTCTTTTGCCGAGCTTTCATCAAATAGGTGCCAGGAACTCTTACATTTCTCACTGGGTCACCAACAAATTCTTTTGTAAAATAGGAACATTTAAAGAAAAAATAATAATTAAAAAACCCATGCAAGTTGTTAAAAAAGAACAGTTTTTCAAACTCTCTCTTGACCTCTGTGGTACTGTGGTCAATGTTTTCTACTACACCTAATTCCACTACGTATTTACTTATCTTTGCTCCTACAAAAGCAGCTTTAAACTGGAATGGTAATAAAAACACCTTTCTTGTTCACGTTAACCACCAACTAACTGAAACAACACCTAAGAAAATACATTAGACATGCAAGAGTTCAAAATATTCAGACTGGCCTATTTTACAGACCTGCATGTTTTCAAGACAATGGCCCATGAAGAATGGCATATCCATACATAGTACTGTAAATCACACACTGTTTACAAATTCACAGATAGATATCTAAGTATTTCATCTACTACTCGTGCAGCTCTTCAGCTGTATGATTTTTTAGACCAAAAGCAACCAAAGCCTCATAGCTTAGCCTTCTACATAACTCGATATTTATACTTCAGAAAGAAATGCGTTAGTCTTTAAAACATGGTGCTATTTTATATGTGCTTGTTTATTATAACGCAATAATCTACAGAATTCTTCATTTTCTGTGGAATTCAGTATTTTGAAAGAGACCAAACATTGGAGGATGCAAGGATAGAAAGGATTTTGCGTAAACAAAATCCTCCACAAGAAGAAAACAATATTTCCTTCTGACAACTCAGGCAAGTTGCTTTCTTAAATGCAAAACATGTATACAGGCACGTACCTCACCTTTACTGGCAATCTCTTTTGTCTTTGTAAATATACACATAGCATGCATGCATTACTTGTGACATATACACAGGCTCAAAATAGGTTACATCATATTGAGAAAGAGGGCCTAGTCTTAGAAGAACCCAAAGTATGTACTGTAGCTTGTGGTAGTCTATACAGCTGTATGTACTCTACAGAGATTTTTAAGTGATCTCTGGCATGTTAAACATTCCCCTGACCTTTGCTTCAAGCATTTTAAACAGTGTTCCATTACAGAAATGCAAGGCAGCCAGTTCTGCTCCTTTGCTAAACAATGACAGAGATTTTGTTAGGTATATTTTTTTTATACAAGCAGCAGTATTTTAGCCTTTGTTTCTGAGTATTTATTACAAAGGAACTCACCAAAACTAGGACTGATGGAGACTGAAGATGACGGTAGTTCATTACTAATGTTCACACTCCCAGGTGCATTTCTGTAATTCACCACCATCACATTATTTCCCAGACTGGCCTCAGATGGTGCTGCCATGAATGACGATGCCACTGGTGAAGACGCAACATGGACAGTACTTTCCACAACACTTGCTACAAAATTTGATTGTGTAGAAAGGTCAGGCATCCTTTTGTTTGTTGTGCATGATGAATGCAATGAATGGGAAGAAACTATAGTGGGAAGTGGTGGGCTCTGCCTGTGAACAGGCTGCTGTGATTCAAGCTGCAGACTCTGTTGAACATGTTTTATTGTGGAATTGACATGAACATGGCCATTCTGTAAAGCAACCCTTATCAGTGGGCTCTGCCTTCCCTGTCGTGGTGAAGAAAGTTGAAGACTTGGTTCCCTCTCCATGGATTTTTGTAATCTCATTTTTCCTTGGGGCAGATGACTGGAACTTCTATATGTAAATCCAACTGATTTCTGCAAATGTGATTCAGAAAACAATTAAAAGGTTATATTAGACATATCTGGTAATTTTTTTCTTTTGCAAACTAGGAAGACTACATTTTAGTAATTATGCTATTGGCAACAGACTCTTAATTGCAGTATTAACTGTCATGAAGCTAGTACTATTACTTTCTAGCCTTCCCTTTATTTTCTTTTATTCTTGCTTGTAGTACCAACATTAAGAGCTTATCTGGACAGCTTCAACATTTCTCAAGTTGCTTCCACCTGGGGTGCTGGCACAATTGCCTTCTAAAAAGCCAGGGAAATATATAATGAGAAAGGCAGCTTTGTTAAGGCTCTTAAAATGAACTTGATGAAAAAAAGAACAAGCAAAATAACATTTAAAATTTGTCAGCCATTGACCCAGTCTGCTGAATTCTCAAGGGATACCTCACTGCCATGTTAGCTTCCCTCTAAACAAGCAGGAAACAATTCACGTTCTCTCCTGGCTGCCTTTTCATTCTTTACTTATTCTTTACTTGCTAGCTCAAATCATTAAACATCAGATCCCATCTGCAATGGAAGATTCGAAAGAGACTAAGACAGACAAAGGGGCTATGTTTTCCAAGGCTTGGGGTACTTTTACTAAGAAACATATGCACCCTAAAGCATGCATTGTAGTTGAAAATACAAGTCATGGAGCAGGAGCTACCAAATGTAGCTGGGATGCATGGCTTTAGTTTAGTTGTTTCTTTTGTTTAGTTTTTGTATCTTTGTTTTGTTTGCATTTATTGTTTACAGAAATCCAATTATACTCCACCCTGGTAGCCATTAAAAATACAACCTAAAGAAAGGCTTAAGTGCCAGAAAGTTTATCCATTTCTCCAACTATTGGAGGTGATCTAATGAGAAATAAACAAAAAAAACACAAACCTTTACAATCAACCTTTCCTTATTTGTATTCTTAGCCCATCATACATACAAAAATGGTACAGCTATTTAGAAAATAAAAAATACAACCTACAGAATTTCCTGATGGTTTTAAAGAAGAGTCTAAGAAAACGGCTGGCAGGCTCCATTTGCTGGCTTCCCCCTTACACCTTATAGCGATAAAAAGAAAAACTTCCTCAAAAAAAATCCAGCAGTTCAGGACACTTTTATTCCGAACATTAAAACAGCTGCCATCCCACATGACCAGAGCGGAGGGTAAGAGCACAGATGTCACAGGGTCCAAGTGACAAGCCCAGTTTGTTCCCCAAATCTCGTATTTTTGGATGTGTGGACAGTATAAGCTTAAAGTTGTCAATAAAAATGCATTCCTGAATAAAATGTAGCACCTATACAACATGCACAAGGGTGTCATCTCTTTTACCCACCCTTAAAGCAAATGGCCACATAGCTGTCTTGGCATCTCCTGACTGCAGAATCACCTCTGCCACATTAAAAACTTTGCAATACTGTGGATTAAGAAAGGTCATTATGGATTTTATGACCTTCTTCAAAAATCATCTGTTACGTTTTCCTTTAAAAGAGCATAGTTACAAGTACTGATACTCTGTCTCCTTAGTTAAAAATGGATTGACCCTATAGGAACAAAATGGATAGTGTACACTTAATACCAAACTTTCTTTAAAAAATTTGGGGAAAAAAAAAGGCATCTTATTAAAAGAACACAATTCGATACCATAATGAATGACACCTCACTGCTGAGATCTAAAAACTGGTTAGTCAATTGAACCAGCCTGTGTGATGCGTAAACTCTCTTCTAACCGCAGACATCAACAAGAAAGTAGATCACATCTTATAAAGCAACACCACCAATCTACCCAAGTTTCAGATGTAACCTACACAATTCATTTCTGTTCATTTTAATACAAATGGAATTTTATGGCATCCTGAATTTGATGGGCGCCACTCAGTGACCACTAGTCAATAAGAACACAGGCAACTGAAGCTGGCATACACTAAGAAACCTAGAATAATTTAATTGAAATGGATTTTAAGTCTACTACTTTGCTATTAATTTTAATCTTAGCAAGAGGACTTTTTTTTTTTTTTTTTTAATAAGCATTAGAGGAAGTGAGAGAATGAAAGTAAAAAAAAAAAGGCCTTAGGTTTTCAATACTCACAGGTTTGAGCAACAGTGGCTTTACATGAGTATGCTGCATTTCTGAGACCTTTTGATGAAGCAGGTCAAATTTTTTATCCAAGTTCTGAATTGCATCATACATGGCCTAACAACACACACAAGAGTTAGGACAGTATTGTTTGACAAGAACCCAACTTAAATCTGAATAAATCAAGAAAGTTGAATTAAGAGCAAAATTCCTTCCCAAAAACTAAGTAAGATCTTTAGGTAATATAGACATTCTGTAAGCATATTAAAGATTTAGGTACAAAATCCAAATACCATTAGTAAATATCACAATAAAAAGAACTGCCAGAGAAGTTTACTCTTGTGACTTTAATGTGGCTGACACTTACATGTTGCTCTTCCTGCTTCCAGCAGATGTTTTATTTGTACGTATTCGGTACATTTTGGTTTACATTGAAAAGATACTGACAAGTTCTAAGGCAAGTCAGCTATAATATGTTATAAAGTCACGATAAGCTTCCAAGTACACAAATAGAAGGCTTATAGGCAGAAAACTGAAATGGATTTCTATATCACCAATGGGAAAAGATTTAGAAAAATACCATTTGTAAAGTAAAAATCCTAACTGTAATTGTGAGTGTCCAGTAATGTCAAAGACAACAAGAAGGGCTTCCACAAGTTCACAGGTGACAAAAGAAAGGCTAGGAAAAATGTGGTCCCACTGTGATATGAGGTGGGGGAACCTGGTGACAGAGGACACAGAAAAGAATGAGGGATCCAGCGCTATCTTTGCCTCACTCTTTACGAGCAAGATTGGCCCTTAGGCCAAGGAGATGGACTGGAAACTGAACCGACAGTCAGGCCCAGAAAGTGGTCATCAGCAGCATAAAGTCTAGATGAAGGCCAGTAACTAGCAGAGTACACCAGGAGTAAATACTGGGTCAGATTCTGTTTAACATCTTCACTAATGATCTGTATGATGGGGAGAGCATACCCTCAGCAAGTTTACAGATGACATCAGACCCGCAAGAGTGGCTCATACACCGGGGGTTGTGCTGCTATCCAGATAGATGTCAACAGGCAGGAAAAATGGACTGACAGAAACATCATGTACGTCAACAAGTGGAAGTGCAAAGCCCCACACCTAGGGAGAAATAACCCCAGACACCAGGACATGCTGGGGGTCATCTAGCTGGAAAGCAGCTTGACAGAAAAGGACCTATGATCTCTTAGTGGTTACCAAGTTGAATATGAGCACCCTTGCCACAAAGATAACTAATAGTACCCTGGGCTGCATTAGGCAAAATATTGCCAGCAGGCCAAGGGAAGCGATCATCTCCCTCTTCTCAGCACTGGTGAAGCTACAATTGGAGTGCTGGGTCTAGGCCTGAGCTGCCCAATACAACAGAGATGTGCACACACTGAACAAAGTCTAATGAAAGGCCACAAACATGACGGGCTAGAACACCTCTCCTGTGAGGAGAGGTTGAGACAGCAAGGACTGTTCAGACTGCAAAAGAGAAAGCTCAGGGAGATCTCATCAAGGTATAGAAACACCCGAAGAGAGGGTGCAAAGAGGATGGAGTCAGGATCCTCTCTTCCAGTGGTCCCCAGTGGCAGGACCAGAGGCAATGGGCACGAACTGAAACACAGGTTCCCTCTGAACATCAGGAAATACTTTTTCACTGTGAGGGTGACCTAGCACTATCACAGTTTGCCCAGGGAGGTCATGGAGACTCTCTTCTTGGAGATATCCAAAAGCCATCAGAACGTGCTTCTGGGTAACCATCTCTAGGTGGCCCTGCCTGTGTATGGGGTTTGGACAAGCTAGTCTGCAGAGGTCCCTTCCAACCGCAACCATATTGTGATTCTGTGAAAATGAGATGTAAATGGTGTATAAAGAAGTCAACTCAGCATATGCCTTTCAGAACAAACATGGCATTGAAATCAACAGCATACACATTTTTCATAATCACAGAATCAAAAATAAAAAATTCGAAAAAAACCCTACTTATTTATTGAAAGTGTCTGATCTTCAGTCGATCTCCAAGGTGAAGCTTTCTTTCAGATGTTAAGAATTCGTGTTGCCTCACTAAAGCAATCAGACACACACTTAAAAGGTATTACTGTGAAGGCTCAAATTTTCAGACATAAAACCCAGATAAGACAAAGCATTGAAAGTCCATCAGTTATTACTATATGCTATTGTGTGATATAGAAAGTTCCTTCTTCAATGTTTCCAGGGTTTAGCAACTCAAGCACAATGCTTACACAGCAATTTAGACATACACACAGTGCCATAAGAGTGTAAAGGAATTAGATAAGAGAGTATTACTCTAATACTGAAAGGACACTGAGAACTTGAAAATACCTATTGCATATATGTCATCAGCTATTTCTGCAAAAATCACACAAGGACATTATAAACATATGAGTTACAAAGAGGAAACGTGTCTTCAACTAACCAAAGCAATATCTTTTGTTTATCTACACCATAACTAGCTAAATTTTTAAAAACAGATATGGATATGAAAAAAAATTGCTAGATGAATATGCAGTAGATGAATTGAAACTGATTTGAAATTCTACCAAAACCAACAGTTAGGTTTCAATACAATAGCTACCTTTTTTAAAAAATAATTATCCCCAGACAAAAGAAGCTATCAATTTTTCCAAAATTTATAAATATCCCAAGCACTAAAGTCCTTAAATTGGTATGGACAGTACAGGCATTATTAAAAGGCTTCATGTAGCTGTAGGGCAGATTTACTGGGAGGAGAGAATAACAGTGGGGTGAAGGAGATGGAACTGGCCTAGTAGGCATCAAAAGAGGCTACAGTTTCTTATTAGCACTACTTGCTGTAGCACACATTCCCAGAGTAGCAGCAATAATATAAGTCACACAATCTGCTTAAGGAGACCTGCAAAACATTAATACTTGGCTACAAGCCACCGACAAATTATTCTCCCTAAAGCTTGCTCTAAGTATCTTTCACTTTATGACCCCACAGTAACAGAATTCCTCACGTGAATAAATATGCGAAGCTTTTAATTTTCGGTGCAGTCATTTTCAATCTTTCCAACTATAGTTTCAGAAGTCAAAAGCGAAGAACTCACCAAAACACCACTACCAGGATTTTGGCATACTTCTGGCAAGCCTCATGTACTTTCAAAAACAGGGTGTGTATGACAGTCAGATCTTTCCCATTACCAAGAATTCCTTCCAATAAACACTAGGCTTTACAATTTGTATTGAAGTTTAATATTTGAACAGTATTCTTGCCAGCTATGATGTGAAAACTTCAGAAAATACAACGTACATTTTTTTTTCACTGAAAATACTGAGCAGGCAGCTAACAAATGACCAACCAGTAAGGATGAAGTCATAGGTTATCGACTATAGAATGCAAATCTTCCTGAAATTCAACTAAAATGGTTTAAATGCCATTTCAGAGATAAAGAAAAAAAAAATTAAAAAAAATACCTGGCAATAACTGAGGACCTCCATTAGAGTTTTCTGCTGATCTCCAGTGTAGGAAGCTTCAGACACAATGCTCCCCTTTTTCATTAAAATAATAAAAAAAGAGAGTGTAAGTTAGTCGTATATACAGTCTTAGGATATCACATTAAGCCATTAAAATCCTTCAAACCTCACACATTATTTAAGTCTACTCCAAAACATGCATCCCCAAAGCAACATTTCAAAGTCAGTCAAAATTAACTTACACATTCATAGTCTGGTTCATACTCATAAATGACACTGTCACTATCTTCATATTCTCCTTCCCTTGTTCTCATCTGGGAAATAACATAAAGAACTTTCAATTTATTGAACAATGAAATAATTCAAAATATCAGCTCCAGAGAGAACCTTGTAGGAATCCAATTTGGACACTTTCAGTTGTAGCTATATTCCCTCCCTGGTTACAAAAGGGCCTAAGAAAGTGAGATTTAACACAGTCATCTCTTTTATGTGCCTGTGGTTAGGTCATAACATATATAAACCTCTTGTAGAGTTATGTAATAGTATGTATTTTTATTTGGTTATTCTAAAGCCAGAAGTTTCTTACCTATGTATGCTCCACATAGCCAGTCTTCTGTAACTATAAGACTCCTTATAGACAGTCCCACTAATTTAAATAAAACAATTTCAAAACAAAAAGTGTATTTATTTCTATGGGTATAACTTCTATGCAGAAGCTGTAAAAATGTGTAAAAGGCATAATTTTTTTACTGCCTGAAAGCTGCTTTGACGCAGGAGTCAACAGCGCCACCACCTGGACAACTCTGACATTTTTCCTTTACTGGATGGGAGCAGTTCCTCTCACCATACATCATGGATTTGAAGTCTTCTTCTTGTAGGGTTTTTTGTTTGCTTGCTTGTTTGTGTGGTTTTTTACAAAGTCATATTTAATCATGTTTTATTTTTAAAAGGGAAGGTTGGTGATATGGGGGTATTCTTTTTCTTTGTTTCACAACAAGCAAAATTAAAGAGCCACCCTGACTTTCGGAATTTAAGAATTGTATTTTAGCAATGTGAACTAAGCTTCCCACTACCTCAAGTTAGAACTATGTAGTCTGTCTTTGGACAGATGGAAGCAAACCCTTATTCAACAAAGTTTCAACTCTTATTGTAAATTCTACAAAGAGATTTTTACTGAGAAAAATAAGAGCATCTACATGAGAAATCAGTACAAGTTGTACTCTGTTGTACGGTAGCTGTTGTTACGCACACATAGCATCCAGCAAAACAAGGTTTTTCTCTTGCTAGAAGCTTCCATGAGCTACATGGATATCCTACCCCCACTTTTTCACTGGGATATCACTAAACGAGCGTACAAAAGTAAAGGAAAAATTACATGCCCAATGACTCTGAAACCAGCCTCAAAACAAAGGGCTACTGTTTTGGGAAACATACCACATTCTGTCCCACTAGAGTAGGGGCAAGTCGTTTTCTTTTATTACGTGAAAACACAAAATTCATTTTCTCAGGGCTGTGACCATTTCCTCTCTGCATACTTGCAGAATGGCTCATATGTGATGTTAATCGTTCAGCTAGCACTGATAAGCCTTGGCTTCCTGAAAAAATGGAGAGAAAGCAAAGCATATCAGAAGGCTTCCAATTGCATTAAACATTTCACTACAAAAAAGCATGCAGGCATCTTAGGTTTTTTTTTTACTTTCTAACTGCTTAGTTATTTAAAATTTGTTTACTAGCATATTAGTAAACACTTACTAAATCCAATTTATTTAGAGCTGAAATCATAAACTTAATATTCTTTCTTCCAAACTCTCTCCAGCCTCCGTTTCATTTGCCTTGCTTTTCACTGCTGATTCTCTGTTCTCATTTCCATATCCAATTTTACAAAGTCACAAAATTCAAAACTGCAACAAGCGCCGTTAACTGAAATTCAGGCGATTTACCCACAATGTAAAACGCAGTTCCCATTTGTTTAGTCCTCAGCTGCCCATTCCCTTCATTTATGGGGTCTCTCCTATCTTTGTCACTGTAACACTTTGTGTGATAAATGAATTGCTCAAAACTGGATAAAAATGCTCAGTTCAATTTATTAAGTGAATAAAGGTAAGAAAACAGCGCTGGGTGCGCGGGCAAGTCTCCGCTCCACCAATTCGCACACCTTGTAACACACACTCCCGGCTTTTTTCTCTTTTCTCATACATATACAATAAGGAGGTGTAAAAATATAAATTCTCTCTCGCTTCGTATTAAAAGGAGTTTCGCAAGTCCCTCCCGCATGCGCACTGCCTCCTGGTGGTCTTGGGCAGGAGTCTCGGGATGAAGCAAGAGTCTTCCTCTTTTACACTCATTTTCTTGCGCATATCTCTTCTTGGTTCTCCCCCTTCTCTCCCCCTTCTTAACCGTCCTTTACTGGTCTTAGCTTGTAGTTCTTGGGAACTTGCAATCTTCATAGATAAAGGGTGGTTCTGCTGTTCCTCATAGATAAAAGAATAAAAGGAACACCTGCAGTTTGTAACTTCACAAAACTTCCCCTCAAGGTCTTTGTATCCAGGAGGCTCTAACGTTTATAGCAATATTTAAAGAGATACTTACAGCTAACAATGTTAAAATGAATAGGCTTTCTTTGTGCTAACGTTATAGCAATGTTTAAAGAGATACTTACAGCTATGTCTTTAAAACAACAATATATAAAAAAATACATACATTATATACAACAGTTTCAGTCATACAAGGAATAAATCATTTAATTACATATTTGTCTTTTGATTGACACGGATCATATTTACATAACTCACATTTTGCAACAAAATGAGATCTGCTCCAGGTATCTCCTCTGTTGAGTCAGCGTAGTCAGGGACTACCAAACCCAAGCTATCCACAAGTGGTACACAAAATGCCTCCACCTCTTATGTGTGGGACTGGCACACAGTTAAAAAGCTCTCCTAATTCTCCTGAAGCCCAGACCTATCTTTTGAAGAACATCAAAGGATCTTCACTGTTAAGGGAAAAGTTGTGTCTCTACTGCCAGTTCTGCCTGTCCGTCTTTTACAGGTTTCTACCTCAAACTTTCCAGAAAGGGCTATGGCACCTCTTTTCTAAGAGAAATAAAACCTTAAGAAGGGAAGAAAAAAAAAAAGAAGAAAAATTACTTCCCCTTCAGTTCTATGTATTTTAGCTATACACAGGCCAAAACACTATACAGACAACAAGATACATATAAGAGAAGATATTAATGAACAAGTAAAGCCAAAGAAGCTAAACAAGACCTTCTAAAGTTTGAAAGAAGTAAGTAAAAAAAAAAAAAATAGCTGGCATAAAAAGGCAACACCAAGTTTCCACCATACTATCTGCCGTGAAAGAGCTTTCTGGAGCTTAAGCTAAGCAGAAAAGGTATAGTGGGGGAGTTTTGTGGATACCTACAAAAAATTTTTTTCCAAGTAAAAGGGGCTGTATGAGAAGAAGTTACAAGGGTACTTCTTACTGCTTCTGCAAAATAATGGAACTTATTTTGTGGCCCAACTGGAAAGTAGAACTAATAGCCCAAAAGCAAAGAAGAGACAAAAATCCAATGGGACAAGGACGAGCTAAGAGAAACACCAGAAAGCAAAGGCAATCACTTTACTTTTAGGCACTCAAAGAGAAAAGGCCCAGGGCAGGCCAGAAAAATAGTAATACCTTCAGATTCATTAAAAAAAATAAAGATAAAATTATTTGCATTAAGAGCCCAGACAAACGTTGCGGCAGAGCTGATAGATGCTATCTAGGCAAGACCGGTGTTAGTTTTAGATTAGTGCACTTAACATCATTTTGAAATCACAATCAATAACTCAGTAATAAAAATACATATGCAGTTAATATTAAACTCAATTTTTATTCTCTTAGGTGAAGATTAACACCTACCTACTCTCCCACCCACCTTGAGAGTTTCCCACATCACATCATCCCTCTGTCTTCGCCACACAGACCTAGCACTCATCTCCTAGCACTAAGCACCCTCAGAACTGAGCCTGAGAGATGGTAGCACCCTGGAGAAACATCAGCTCCCTTGTTTAATTATATTTTAAACATATGTTTAACTAATCATATTTCTGATTAGCTTCTCAAACTTAGTTTTAGGGACAAATATGACTTAAAAGAAGAGTGCCAACAAAAGTGATACCGAGTTCATGGGCATAAATGGCTAAGTAAAAACACAATGGAAGCGTTCTGCAGCTGGCTTGCTCTGCCAGGTCAGTATCTTTAGGCAAGAATGTATGAGACAAAAGTCAAAGAAACCAGTTTGGACAGATAGAACCAGATCTGAAGAAAAGGTACTGCTTGACAAGTCACTGACCTAAGATGGTTGAATAAAACAATGAGAGAAATGCTGTTCAAAGAGTTAAGTTAAACAGTTCTATTCAAGATAACCTTATGCCACATTTTAGTCATACATCTCACTATACTCAATTTTAACTAGACAATTCCAAATGCTAACGATCAACAACAGGAGCTGTAAGCCCGAAGTTGACAAAAACATCTTTTACCTTTTAAGAAACAATCATACCCACTCATGATTCTTCTGTTGATACAGAAATAATCATTCTTGCCCTGAAACCAAGACCAGCAACTGTCTATGACAGTTTCTCAGGCGGGATTTTTTAACTGACTCAAAACCCGAAGTAAACCATCCAAACCATCCTCCTCCCCAAAATATGTTTTCAGACATAAGCATCAAAAAAATTATAGTATACTGTCAAGTAGAAGACCAAAAAAGATTAAAAGTTCTCAAGCACCTAACAACACTAGGAAACTGAAATGTCACTTGACTCTGCTGAAGAGAAATACTGATGGGATTCTCTATAAAATAAACTGTCCAAACAAAAAGGCCAGTAAGGGCCATCACTTAGTTACAGTCATTTTCCCTGCAAACTTGGTAATACTGCTACTCAACTTACTAAATGCTCATAACAGCTATGATTAATTTTTGTCTGGGCCAATAGAGAATTGGGTAAGATTCCTGAGAGACTTTGATCTTGCATGTTAAAATAAATTCAGTGAATTAAAGACAAACACCAAAAGCTACTTACAGCTAGTAATTTATCACCTTAAACAACCATCTTACTACCACCACGCATCAGTATCCCCAGTGCTCCACTGAATTGCACTGGCCAGTTTACCTAAAAACCTCCATTTTCTGGGTTAGGTTTTTCCATGACATTTATTTTCCAATTTGCTTGATAATTCATTCCTAGGTATACTTAATTATAATTAAATAAAAAAAATGCCTTGTAAAAATGTAATATTTCAATGCAATAAAGAACTCTAAAGTAGTAACTAAAAAGGTCCCTCTTTTTAAATGCATTGTCAATCAGTTTCTATAAGGTAGCTTTCTAATAAAAGACATTTTAACAATAAGGGTAATACAGAAAGCGTTCAAGGCAGCAGCACTGTCAATATAGCATTAAACTAGCCACTATTAATTACAATAAAAATGAACAGTAATTACCATAGGCAAGTTGAGCCACATGGTGAACACCACTGTTTACTTCAGAGTTTTGTTCCACTGACACACAGCTTTGTGTGGACAGTCCATTTTCTCCATTGTCAACAGTCACTGCTTCCACATCATCTTCAACATTTACAGGTACATAATCTATCAGCATATGTAGAAAGAGAACAGGTAAGCCTAGACACCCCTCTGCATATCAGGTGACAGCTACAGTGCTTGTATCTGGTCTAGCATTATCTGGATTGTACTACTGGCTAATTTTAACCTAGTTTCACTTTAGCATCTAAATGCAGTCACTTTTAAACACAGGCACTGAACACACTAGCAGGTAAACAGCTTGCTGTTACTCAGCTGGCAGAATCCATGAAATTATTCAGTACTCAACTCCCCCTAACTCTTCCTAACAAATCCTAACTGCAGAATTGGTATTCTGATCAAACCAAACATCAGCTCCCAGTAAGACGATGTTCAGAAACACTGAATGGCAAATCTCCAGTATCAGATTTTTTCCAATTAAACATACTACATCCAGAAAAAAAAAAACAAACCCTGGTTTCAGAATAACTGTATTATAGCTATTAGTGCTAGATCTGGTGAGTTTGGGAGGGTAGGGCAGGAAGTGGAATTTATTCCTGATTAAATTAATGGAAGGAACCACACCGTGAACCACTGAAGTTAGGAAATAAAACGTAAATTCAGGCAGCACACATGCATAATGACATACTAACTATACAAGTACATGTTGTATTTTCCACAGGCTCTCTACCCTGTTCAGGGCACAGCATGGACTAAGCTCCAGGAGTGAATCAGGGGTGCATGACTATAATAGTGGTCTAGTTCTTTACTCTTACACAAACAATTCACGTCAAATCCTGTTTTGTTCTTCTGTTCCAATTTCTTGAAAGACCAAGAGATGGGAAAGAAGCTGAAATCCATAGGTCATAAAAGTCTTCCTTTTGGCCGTTAGTCCCATCTAATCCAGAAGAAACAATTCAGCAGGGTTCAGATTTGGCTGTCATCAGACCAAGAAAGACTTCACCAAATTGAGGGTCTGTTCAGATACATCTGTCAATTGCCATGCAGTCAGTAGCTATGTTGACTGGAGTAAATGAAGCCAAAAAGCTAGTTGGGGCACAGCTGCCCTGCAAAAAGGAGTTTAGCTGCTAGGACTGTGAGCTAGCATACACAGCTTAGGCCTGGAGAACAGTTCTTGGCCCGTTTTAGTTAGCTGCATAGAAGTAAACAAGGGAACTACTCATGAACTTAATTTAGGTGCAGCTTTTAGCACTTCAGTGATGTTCACTGACTTAAGTTCAATGCAGGCTAACATGAACTATTTGTACATGTTGAATTATTTAACTTCCTTACAGGCACAAACTTTTCTGTTGACATTTATCTAGTATTCTGCCTACTCTGGGAGGGAGTTAACAGTCAAGAAAAGTGCAACTGTAATGAAGCAGGCAAGAACGGAATCCTCTCTGCCAATTTCCCCAATAGGGTACTGTATAGCCTGGCAAATGCCCTACTTACAGCTGGGCTGCTGGTGCCCTGCAATCATCTTTCTATCCCTAACTAGAGAAAGTGACACAAGTTTGCTGACGATACAAAACTGTGAGGAGTGCTGTGTCGTCATTCAGGAGGATCTAGGCAGGCTGGAGGGACGGGCAAAGAAGAACCTTTTGAAATTCCAGAGGCAGGTGGAGGGTCCCTCACCTGGGGAGGAATAACCCCAGTCACCAGGACAGGATGGGTGCTGACCTGCTGGAAAGTAGCTCTGTAGACAAGAACCTGGGGTCCAGGTGGAAAGGTTGTCCATGGGTCAGCAGCAATATGCCCTTGTGGTCAAGAAGGCAAACGGTATCCTGGGCTACATTAGGAAAAGCATTTCCAGCAGGTTGAGGTAGGTAATCCTCCCTCTCTACTCAGTCCTGGTAAGACCTCACCTGGAGTGCTGTGTCCAGTACAGGGCTCCCCAGTACAAGAGAGACATGGAGCTCCTGGCGCAAGTCCAGCAAAGGGCTGCCAGAATGACTAAGGGTCTGGAGCATCTCTCATATGAGGAAAGGTTGAGGGACCTGGGCCACTTCAGGCTATAAAAGAGAAGACTCAAGGCAGGAATCTGATGAATGTGTACAAGTATCTGAAGGGAGGCTGTCAGGAGGATGGGGCCAGACTCCTTCTCAGTCATGCCAGCCAATGGGCCATGAGGCAATGGGCATAAAGTAAAACACATGAAGTTACACTTGAACATGAGGAAGAACTTTACAGCGACAGTGACTGAGCATTAGAATACACTGCCCAGAGAGGCTGTGGAGTCTCCTTCCCTGGAGATAATTCAAGAGCCATAGTCCTGAAAAATGTGCTCTAGGTGATGCTGCCTGAGCAGGTCAGACTAGATGACCTCGAGTGGTCCCTTCCACCCTCAAGTACCCTGTGAAATTGTACATTACCTATGCAACCCTACAATGCACAGAATTTTCTTGTATATTCATAATCTTCACCACAAATCTCATGCTTCCCTTTGGCACAAAGGAAATAAGGCAGGCTAATCAAGCTTAGTTGACCAGCAACTATGCCACTCAAATCTACAGCAGAGAGAGCAACAGGTACAAAGAGGGAAAATTCTGTGGAACCAGCACGTAGCAAAGACAAAGCAGCTCCATCTGGACTAGAGGAAGTCTAATATGATCAGAAATCAGGCCAGTTTCTACAGCTAGTTGACAGTGAAAGCAAAGCTCAGTCTTCCACACCCTTCCCCACCCTCCCTTAAATAAGTTTCAGTATTAGAGAATCAGTAGTACAGTGGACTCTGAGCAGAAAGTGTCACCAAACCCTGTAGCTAGAGTAGCACTCAGCAGGAGGATAAACGCATGAACCAGAAGATACAGAAAATTCCTCACTTCCAAAACACAGCTAATTACAACACATTTCTACAATGATGTAGGGACAATGCAGCAGCATGCACTAGTCTCTCCTCTAAGATGGTGCCCACAATCTTCCTCGTCCCAAGGGCTTTTATCCTCCATCACCCATTGCTCAACACGGCTGCTTTCATGCAGGGAAAGAAAATTATTCCTTCTTCAGACAGTCAGGAAGTTCTGAGATTAGAATACGTGACCCATTTCCATGAAGGTTTATCAACATGACTGGTGACTTCAACGATAAGGAAATCTGCTCCAAGAAACACAGACCCACCTGCTTTATATTAAGCATTCTGTCCTTTTCCTAATGTATTCTAGCTGCCTTGCCTCGAAAGTCAGTCAACAAATGCAAATGTCTTGGTTGTAGACTGGTTACATTCAGAAAATATAAAAAAAAGAAAGCCTGCTCAAAAGTATTTTGTTTAGGACTTGACAACAAATAATGGGCAGTTTAAAAAAAGGTGTGTGGGGGCAGAAGAAGTTATCATATCATAATCCTTCACATATCTTATTCAGGCAAGGTGAAACAATTCTTCATGTCGCAACTGAAGCAATTCTTACATGTGAGGACAACTTCATTCATTCAACTGCATCTTCACACACCTTCAGAAACTTACAACAAAAGAATAAAAGAATTCCAGCTATCCATTCATAATCTTAAAGAAACTGCAATATAGTCCTGTAAGCAATTCTGAGCATTTCTCTTGCTTCTCAGAAGCATTAACAATATGGAGCAATACCATATATATAGCACCAAACAATATTGAATACCTATCTGTCTTTCAGGTAGAAAGCACAAACTGCCAGATTCTGTGATTAATTTGTGGTCCTGAAAAAAAAAAAAAATAAATAAATGAAGCCACCAAGATTATTTTTCACATGAGACTTGAATGAAGATGCAACTGCATTTCTTGTGCCAAGTTGGCAATTGCATTGCATTAACTCCACCGACACAAAAAAAATAATGACATAGGTATTTAGATGTTTCCAGTTAGTCTCAACAGGAAATTATAAATTAAAGAAGTGTGATTAAGAAAATATTTTAGGTTTATATATTTCAAATAAGCTTTTACAATGAAGTGAATTACACATTTAGTAAGTAAAACTTACTAAGTTGGCTGGTTTATCGTGTCATTGGAACAATTTATCAGTGTAAGAGAATGTTTAATTTCTGTTTGAAAACTGAACTGACAATCATCTAAAATTAGAAAACTTCACCAAACCAATTGCTCTCTCAGACTCAATGCATGCTCTGGTTTGTATGGTACAGACTACAACTTCTGACTTTCAGTAAGACAGTAGGATGTGTTGTACATGCATAAAATGTATAAATGTACATGCAGAAAAACACATTGCACAGAAAGATAGTTGGAGACAGAGAGT
The DNA here is from genome assembly GCA_025447955.1 of Psilopsiagon aurifrons. Taxonomy (NCBI): domain Eukaryota; kingdom Metazoa; phylum Chordata; class Aves; order Psittaciformes; family Psittacidae; genus Psilopsiagon; species Psilopsiagon aurifrons. The sequence continues at coordinate 22,207 of JAOEHY010037885.1, forward strand.
ACTGTGAAATGACCAAATTAGAAAACCAAGATTGGAGGTGCTCTTTTTAACTTAAAAGCTGTTATGTACACCATTTAGAATTTTTTCATCAGGAATTCTTCTTTGTTTCTTTCTACACAAAATCATCAGGCAGCAGTTACTTGTAGGAAATTAAAAGCACTTACTGAGCTTTCAAGCAACCTCAGCCCAGCTTTCATGATTTACATGCAGAAATGTCCAACTGTGTGTCTAACTAACCCTGCATCAGAAGTTACATTACAATATTGAGCTGCTTTTATGCACCAAAGTAAACCCATGCATCATACAGAATTTATTTCCAATAAATGATGGAGAAATATATTCAAAAGTAATAATGACTTTAAAATTTTCTCTCTTCTTTGGAAACTCCTTCATTTGACCAAACTACTCCAGCAACCAAATGACTGCTTATCTTTTTACTGCTGCTCAATCACCTTTCCCCAAATAGTATAGTAGTATAGGTATAGGCGAAAAGAGCTAAAAACAGATGAAAAATGCAAAACAATAATGAAAGACAAACAGAATCAGACTGAAACATACACAAAACTCAGAGGTGCACGGACAGGCCACCAAAATAATTTAGAGATGGAAAGATGTTCATATTAAAAATCCAGAAACAGTAAAAACAAGCAAACAAAACCCAAAACCCTCACAAAACCAAAGTGCCAAACAAGAACTTTTTCAGATTTAAAAACAAAAATGCCAAAAAAAATCCTCTGTAGCAACTACGAATTACATACCAAAGCTAATGAAGCAAAGCAACCCTACCCAACCACATAAAAAAAAAAAACCACCAAGGAACTAACCTGGGTTTAAACTAAGTCACAAACAGCAACTCGGCTAGAATTAACTTGGACCACAAGTAGGTTCTACTTTATTTAATAGCCTGACACTCATGCTAGCATGCACATAAGAAAAAAGAACACAAGAGAGAACACAGAGATATCAGTGTCATGGTGCCTTTCAGGGCTAGTATCATTCCATCCCAGCTTCAAGTAATCATTTGCATATTATCTCAGTCTCACTGCAGACATAACTTAACAGTTTTAAGCACATCTCAGCATAGTATGATAACCAAACCTATGAGCAAAGAAGTACAACGGGATCTAATGCAACAGCTGAGGTCTGAAGAGAAACTGACAGACTTGTCTTCCCCCAGGTAGGTATGTTACTAATTAAATACACAACATATGCCTGAGGGATAAGGAAGGACTCTTACTGAGTCAGACGTCACCTAATGAATGCTCTTGCTTTTTGCAGAAGCAGAAACATAGGTAACTGTGAGGTACAGAATGTTAAAGGCAGGTGGCTAAGAGAGCTGAAACTGCTAAGTAGAATTAATTCCTATCCTGACCTCTACTGCCAAGTTCCTGGGGGTTGCTAACCAAATCACAAAAACTAAGTCAAACTTTCCAAAGAAATACAGAGTTCTTTCTTCATTTTCTACGAGTTCAGTTACACACATATTTCTGCAAATGTGATCTCAATGCTCCCCAGTGCAACAGACAGTCATGGAAGCTATGCGGAAGACAAGCTAGATTTCATAATGATGCTTGAGTACTGCACTCAGAAAACGTTGGTACCATCCACCTCAAGTTGCATCCTTGAATTTAGTATATTTCTGAGAATTTTGACATTAATCTAGATCTGCTGTAGCAGATCAGAGACACCATAATACTCTGCCAGAGATAAAATGCTTATCAACAGCCTGTAAACACTGCAACAGTAGTTAATTTCCAATGCTGTAGTCAGAATTTGCATGACTGAAGTCTGCAACAGATTAAGACAATGGGATCATATACTGAGCAAATGCAAACCAATTACTATGGTGAGGAGCAGAGTAACGAAACCAGATTTCATGTGGCATTATGTCTCATCTGGATTACTAAAATGCTAATGAGATCAAAATTCGAGGTAAAACAAGCATCAGAAAGAGGTCTCTGTTTAGTAAGATCCGAACTCATATTGCACCTTTTGACTGAGGAATACTATTAATGGCACATCTTTCCTGATCCTGAGAAATTTAGAACAGTATTAACATTTCTTAAGATTACTTACAAAGCCAATCAGGAGACCAGAAAAAATTAGGACAAAGGAGAAGGAACAGACACCCAATGCATCACCCTGTACATTTGCTTAGTCTGGAGTATATCAGCATTGCTATGCTCCTACCCTGCTACATCTTAATCCTACCCGTTTACTTCATGCTGACACTCGTATTGTTGCACAGTGAACTGGCTGAAACTTCACCACAACAAAAATAAAACTTTGTTTTAGCCAGAAAAGGTCCTTGAACCAACAAATCGCACAAAGAAATAGGGCATCTGAGCAAGAGACAAGTGGAACCCCTTCAGAGGAGAGAGCCCTGTGACAGCAACAAGCTAAATGAGCTTAAACTGATGTGAGGCTGTATAAACATTACTCCTTGGAAGGGCAGGGTAGAGCATGCAGCTGACAGAAATACCTGTTTTGAGCCTAAGGAAGATAAACTCTAAGATACAGAAGTTCCACTATGCACTACGTCTTTGACTGGAAAGATCACTGTGTCCGGCATCACACTTTAGGAGCACTGCCCATCTCCGCTGGTGCTCAGGTTTCATAGCAAAGTAACTGCAGCCCCCGCGGACCTGCCAGGGCCGAGGCACAGCTGCTCCACAGCCAAGTCTCCACAGCGTTTTACCTCTACACTCACCATCTGAAGGCTAAGGAACCCGAATGCTCCCCCACCGCGCACCACGCCACTGCCGCTGTCACTCTCGGGCCCTACACCGCGCGACAACCGAACTGTGGCAGGGCCACGTTGCTTCGCCTAGGCAGTCATTTCCCTGCGGGACTCCCGCTTCCAGCTCCCCTGTGGCGCGGCACAGCACGCACGGCCCCCATCAGCCCGTGGCTCCGCTGCCGAAGGCTCAGCCCCGCAGAGCCCCTCGGCAATACGCCCTCCGAGGGAGGGGAAAACCCGAAGCCGTTGGGGCACGCCCAGCGGGGCGACGACAACGGCTCCCCCCAGCGAGGACCCCCCCGGCCGCGCGCGGAAACCGTTAACCGCCGCGGGTCCCGCTACTCCCACCCCGCACAGCGCCCCGAGCCCCCGCCGCCACCGCCACGACGCGGCGGTGACGGGCAGCAGCGATAACCAATGGCGGTGACGCACAGCGCCGGAACCGGCGAATAGCGGCGGGCGCGGTGGGCGTGGCTCGGTGGCTAGGCAGCGAGCGCTGCGGCTGCTGCGGAGGATGAGGGAGCTTTCTGCGCGCCGCATCTCGTCTGCCTTCCGTCGGCGGCGGCCGGCAGCCTTACCGTCGGCGGACATAGCTTGCTGGGGCACCAGAGCACTGCGTCCTCCTGAAAGCGGGTAGGGCGGCGGAGCGAGCCGGGGCTCCGGCACAGGCAGGTGTGGCCGGAATGCGGTGTTGGAAACGGAAGCAGCTTCACCGACGTGAGCGACAAACTGGTTTGGGCCACTGCGGCTGCGCGCTAGGCTCGGTAGCGCGCCTGGCAAACGGGAGCCCGGGGGACGGAGGCGGTGCCTCCCGCCCACCCCCGCCGCCGCCACCTCCCCGGTGCCCGAGGTGCGATGCCGGCTCTCGCCTTACGCACAGTTCCCCGGCTTTCTCTGCGCTGCTCTTGTTTCCGTGGCGCTGCCGCGCACCGTGCCTGCCCTGGCCCTGCTGAGGGCAGGCGGCTCAGTTTCATGCAGGCTTCTGCCTCCTTAGGAGGATGGAGGGCTGGCGGGCTGCTTTCCGAGTTTCTGTGGAAGGGCATGTCCGTGGGTATCTTAATTGGCCCTCCGCGATTCTCAAACTGCAGAGCCTCGTGTGTGTGCCATCCATGGGTCCAGCTTTCAGCGTACAGTAGTGTCTGTTTATCTTACCATGCCATGAGGTTCAGTTTGGGTTCTTTGCAAGCTGCTTGTGATGGGAGAAATCCAGTTGCAGAGGGGTAGTAACAGCTGCAAAAGGTTATCCTCACAGAACTGTATAGTGTTGGGTTGATACCAGATGCTTAATAAACTGCATTGTTAGTAGCTTACCTCTAAGAATGATTTATTTATTACTAGTTCTGGTAATACACATTTTTGTATATTCTGCTAAATTCTCAACCAAGTGCCAGCAAAGTGTTTGTTTAAAGGAGAAACTCAAGATGGAAGTACTTCCACAGGATGGATGAGCCGACTGGCAGCAAAACTAAGCACTAACTGGGTGAAAGGTAATTCCTGTTGTGACCAACAACTCACTTACCAGTGACACAAGAAACCTGAACCAAAGAAAAGTAGGCATTGATCACATGGAGTGATTAACATAAGAAGTTGCTTAACAAATAGGAAAGTGTGTAGTAAGTAATGAAAGAGTTACGTAGCTTGTAATCAATGAGGGCTAATGTCTTTGCTTGATGAGATGTATAAAGAGTATAAAGCTTTGACAGTTGGGGAGATAGGCATTGCTCCCTATTTTGTGCAAGCTAGAATAAAAGAATAGAAATACCTATAATTTGCACTCTGTTGAAGGGCATGGAAGAGAGAATGTCTGCAACTTGTATGTGGACAGAAGAGGGAATCAGAAGCAGCAACAAGAATTACAGCAGGTAATGATCCTGCATACGGGGCATTGTGATGACCCACGTGGAACATCCGCAGTCCCTTGCCCAGATTGACTAACCACTTCAGGCAGAGGTGTTTGGCTGGGTGAATTCTCACCTTTTGATTGTGGGCTTTGTACAAGCAGCCCGGAAACCTGGATGACCAGCGATTCAGTGGTGCAACCATGCAAAATTATATGAGATGAAACAAGGAAAGAAAGAATCTCCTTCAGCCTTCCATGAAAGACTCTGTGAAGTGGATTGTAAGGGAAATGATCTGGACCCTGAGAGTGAAAGAAGTAGAATGTTATTTAATCTGCTTTTACTGTTGGAATGGTGATTTCACAGCTAATGTCTAGTGCCTACAAAGTATATAATAAAAGAGACAAGGTAGAGGAAAAATAGAAAAAGAGCCAGGCCAAATTCTAAGCCTTGTTGTTAGCTGCTTTAACTAGTGGACAAGGCCAAGGAAGGGGGATGAGTGTCTGAGAATGGAGAGGACTGAGAGGGCGAGGACCTGGTGAAATGCCTCTCTGAGCTGACCAATGTACTTATTGCAGGTAGGAAGGGCATTGGAAGAGAGACTATCCACAACTTGTAAGTGGGCAGAAAAGGGAGTTGGAGGGAAGCATGTCATGATTTAAGCCCAGTCAGCAACTCAGCCAAAGAGCCCTCGCTCCCTCCCTCTCTCCTCCTCCCCCCCCACCCCTACTCCCAGAGGGATGGGGAGGAGAATCGAAAAAATGTAACTCCCTGGGTTGAGATAAGAACAGTCCAGTAACTGAGGTATAACACAAACCACTGCTGCTGCCACCAATAATAATAATGATA
>JAOEHY010037886.1:0-11635 GCA_025447955.1 Psilopsiagon aurifrons
TCAGCACCCTCCCAGGGAAGAGCTTCTGCCCAAGAGCTCACCTCAGTCTCCCCTCTGGCAGTTAAAGCCATTCCCCTTGGCCTGTCCCTCCATCCCTTGTCCAAAGCCCCTCTCCAGCTTTTCTTGGCTCTCTTTTACCTAGTTCCCACTGCTCTCTAGTTCATCAGCCACCCTTGTATGGGGTAGGCATGGAGCTCCCTGGCTTTGAGCGTGCTTTGCACCCTGAAAGTGCTGAATCAAGGCTCAATGTACTCCATGCAGTCCTGTGGGCACCGCAGCCTTGCTCCCTTGCTCTGCAGGGGCTGTACTGGACCAAGACCACTTTAAAATGCCACATCCAAGTGTGTACCTGAATGGGAAGCACTTACTGCAGCATCGGAGGAGCTGCCTGAATGAATCCTTCAAGAGCAATATGCCCTTAGGTACCCATCTTCGGTAGTGAGAAGAGGAGCTGAGGGGAATGGGAGTTGTGATTTGCAGAGGAAGCCTGCCCCTGATGGGTGTTTCCAGCCATAGCACCTTCATTGCTGCCATGGGTGTGACATTAGGTTCTGATGGTTCTACCCCTTGTCTGTCAATGCAGGCTGCTCTTTTGATGACTACAAAGGGCTTCCCTCTATTGAAATGAGCCAGAGGGGTTTAACTTGCAGACTCTTCCCTGGTGATGGGGAAATCACAGCTAACTGCAGCTCTGCTCTGGGAGAAGGGCCCTGAACGTCCGACATGCTTTACCCTATGCTGATTTCTGCCAAGCAGGATATGTTTTTCATGCTTTTATGTTCTCCCCTGTTGATATAATACCGAGCAACATCCTTTCTCTACACTGCAGATTCACCTAAAGGTAGAAAGGGCTGCCATGGTCCTTCGATGGGGCAAACACAGTACCTCTGCCACCCAGAACAGGATCACTAAGCACTGATCTTGCAGACATCTCCATCACCAACACACAGGAGGGACGCATCCGCTGCTGCTGGGAGCTTCCTCGGTGGTATGAAGCAGGAGCTAAACCCTACTGCTGCTCTCCCATCCTTGTCTGTGCTCGGATGCTGGGAAGTGCAGGCAGCTCTCACCTTTGGTGACTGTCAGCTTACCTCCCTCTAGTGCTTATCCCAATCTCCTGCAGCTGGGAGAGGCGTAATCCTCTCCCTTGGGTTCCGTCCCCGCCCTGTTTGTGTTCAGATGGAGCTCTGCTTGTTTTTCGGGTGTAGGGTGCTGACTGGGTTAGGTGCGAATAGCAGAAGGTGCTTATGAGGCAGCAATTCCTGATCCTCCTCGTGATGGGCAGTGGCAATACAAACCCTCATGTGCACAGTTTTGGGGGGAGCATGTTATTCTGGGTGCAACCAGCCTGAAAAACTGGGAGGCGCGGGGGCAGAAGGGAAATCTGCTTTTCCTTTCCCCCCATCAAATTAAATGTAATGTGGAATACAAACTCACTCCGCTAAGAGATAACAAGGCTTTATTGAGGGACAAGGTCGATAAAGCAAAAGCAACAGCGCTGGGTGCATGACCGTAGCCAGGGGCACACTGATTAGCGTTTGTTACAGGTTTATATACTTTCACTATTACATTAGTTATATGTGTAGTCACAATTCTCTCTTATAGGCAGGGGACAGTATAACTAGCTCCAGGAACTTATTATCATGAGTCTCCTCTTGGTGTTTGCGCACTGCTCTCCGGTGATTGTGGGCAGGGGTCTTGAGGATGAAGTAAGCAGTCTTCCTCGTGTGGGCAGGGGTCTTCAAGATGAAGTAAGCAGTCTTCCTCATGGTGCACTTTCCACCTTTGGCTGGATGCCCCAGTAATCACAATCACCTGAACCTGTCCTTTTTCTGATCGCTGGCAAAGATTTAGGACAGTGATCTTCCTGCAAAATGTACTGCAGGGTGGGCAAAGGAGTACCCAAAGCTAGCTGATGTTTGGGAGGCACTGTCTCTAAACCAACTGATAAGTAGAAGGATGATGTGAAATAACTCATTCATGTTTAGTGGGGCCACTAAATCCTGTTCTCTCGACACAGACTTACAACACAAACGTTGTTCTTTGTCTTCCATCTAAGTTAAGCTAAAGGTGCTTTAGAAGAATGGTGTGAAATACTTCACTCATGTTTAGTGGGGCCACTAAATTCCATGGACTTACAACACAAACATTGTTCTTCATCTTCGACCGAAGTTAAGCTAAAAGTACTTTAACCCTACATTTTCCAGGCACTAGCTTTTATCGTATCAAGCCCCCACCACCACCTCCTTTTTTCTTTTACCTTCATGAATTCTTTAGCTATGTGACTCCATTTTGCTCGAGTTCTGGCCATTTTCAACTTGTTGTCTAATCTTGTGTCCTTAGCGAGCTTTGCTTCTGTTACTGCCAACCCATACAGTTCTATCCACATAGCAACACCTATGACTTGCGAAAGCCAATGCATTTATGTGCTTATCACATGTAATAACAAAGGGGAAACAATTCCTTTAGCTCTTTGGCCCATCTGCTTGCAGCCTCCAGCTGCAGAGGACCTTCCAACCTGGGCTGATAAGAAGAAAAGCTTACAAGAAGCAGTGTCTCACATGAAGCTTGCTCAATGCCTTCTGTTATTTTACTGCTTTCTTGACCAAGCTCTAAGTGGGAGTGTGAAGGGAGGGCAGCCTGGCAGGAGCTGGGTGGGGTAACAGTGATGTGGTTGGTGCCATAATGGTTGGAGGGATGAACCCATCTCTTAGCTACCTCCTCCCCAAGTTTCTCCATTCATGGTGCTCATGCGCTATCCACCATCCTGGTTTTGGGGTCACAATGAGCATTTAACCATCCTGGCCCAGCTACAAAGCTTTTAGCTCACCACGTTCTCCCCATCTGCTGTGCTAAGACCTGGAAGGTCCTAAGTGAGGATACTTGTCTTCTTAAAACCAAAGCTGAGCCCTCAATGTGCTTTCCTGGGTGCACTGTCTGATTTAGGCGCTGTGATTCCTCATCTAAATGCCTGGCTCTGCCCTTCTGCATGGTTTTAGTTTTGGATGGATCCACAAGCTCTAGTATGGGAGATGGTGGGTTTGAGTGATGCTCTCCAGAGTAAAATAAGAGAGGGAGAAGCAGTCATAGGATAGAGAGAGCTGAGGGGTTACTAAGAAGTAATAGAGTGGATTTAGAAGAGGGGATGGGTCACTAAGGCTGGAATGGTTTGAAAATGTACCTTTTCACCAGGGATAGTTATAGCAAAGCTGTGCTGATGCTGGAACAGAACAGGGAATAGGTCTGGTGTCATTTCAGCAGTGATGCTGCCCATGTCCTGGTGAGAGCAGAAGGCAGGACAAGGTTCTCCTGCCACCAAGCATGATGAGAGAGGCCAGCAGAAAGCTGCAGGTTCAAATGGAGCTTGAGGAAGAGAGGAATAGGTTTTCCTTTGCCAAGAAGCCTGGGTCCTGGTTTCCCTGTCTCCTCGCTTACTCAGTGTGCCTGTTTCTGTTCTGTCCCACAGGAAATCTGCAATGATCCACACCTCTTTGTGGATGGGATCAGCTCCCATGACTTACATCAAGGCCAGGTTGGGAACTGCTGGTTCGTGGCTGCCTGCTCCTCCCTGGCATCCCGGGAGTCTCTGTGGCAGAAGGTAAGTGATTCCCCATGGCAGGGGAATGCCTGTCTTTAACACCTTGGCTTTGCATTGTGCTTGTCCAGCTCAAAACCTGGTTCTTCAGGGTGCCTCGGGTCCTCAAAACGGTTCATGTGCAAAAACCTTGCTTAAAGGACCATCCTTCAAGGGGAATTAGTCATCATCACTGCAGTCACATCACACTCAAGACAAACCCTTGGACGGTTTCTCTTTAACCAGGTAGATCAAGTCCCATCTTCTCCTCCAGATCCCAAATCTGATCCTCCCCACTCCAAAATCACCTGAAAGACAAGAAGAACAGAACTCAGGATGCTCAGCTGCAGCATTTGGCCCTGTTTCTTTAATTCCCATGGTGTTACCTGTCTTTGGCTGCTCAGTGTGTGCCTACCTTGGCAATGAGATACCTTGCACTGGAGCAGGTAGAGTGATGTGAGGATATTAGCATCTTTCCCAAGGCACTGCTTCCCTAAAGCATCCATCCCTGGCATGTCTCATGGCTGGATTGCACCTTGTAGCAGTGATCCTTCAGTGTGGTGTCCAAAGGGATTGTGTTAAGGGCCAGAAAGCCACCAAAGAGCTGCACCAGAGCAAAGGGCTGCAGACCCAGAAGGCAACCGCAGAGGTACAGGGAAGGAGGCACTCAGTGCCATGTCCTTGGATTGTCTATGCCTGAATACACCGTGTCCACTGCTACAGAAGAAGTCAGTCCTGTGAAAGCATAAGCAGGAGAGCCTCAGACCGTGGTACAGGCATGCCTCCTTGGAGGAGAAGAGCCCTGCAGGTTGCAGGCACCTTTCAGTCCAAAAGTCACCAAAGCCCTTCAGTGTGTGCAGACAGCATCACTGCTTCACACAGAGCCTCCTGGTGTGGTGGCAATGGCCCTAAAAGGGGTCCCTCCACCCTACACCTTTGCATCTGCCCTGTGTGCTGTGGTACCTCCAGTATCAGTGGTGGGTGGCTTTGGGAGGATGAACATTGAGTTCATGAGTTTGTTGCAGCATCCCCATTGTCTATTTAACTCAGGGGTTTTCTCCATATGGGAGCAGGATAGCTGCTGTTGTTTCTGGATAAGCAGTAAGGTGTCCTCTCATCATGGAAGAGGTGACTGTTATGGTACAAGGGGTTGTTTAGCTTCTTCCTCTGCACTGACATCTCCCGAGGGGGAGCAGACACATTTTCTTCGCTCCTCACCATTCACCTCCAGCCTTGGGAAATGCCAAGCAAACAGAAGCCAGGTCCCTTGGGGTACCTCATTATTTCAGTTTGCCACCAGCGTTGCTTTTCCTCCCTTGGCACTTTGGCTGTGGGTGTTTGTGACTTCTTATTTTCCATCCCTTAACTCTCAGAGGCTCTTCTTTGCCTGCCTCCTCTTTCTTACTGAAAGGCTTGTTTCCTGGCCAAAGCTGCAGTTCTCCCCGGGCCTTCCCTCCCAGTGCTGTTCAGTTTGCTGTGGTGTTGGAGACCTGTGAATTAGACAGGCCCTTTGCTAACACTTTGCATGGTGCTTTGAGGGCTTAGGATGAATCGGGAGGAGAAAATGTGGCTGTGAACTGCAGAAGCAACTTTTAAAGCAAAATGGAAGATGCCAAGTACACAGATTAACCCTTTGGTCCAGGGAGACACCAGGTCTGCTGGGATTAGAGCCTGGGCCTTGCTGAAGGTCTGAGAGAATGGTTTGTGTTGGAAGGGACCTTAAAGCTCGTCCAGTTCCAGCCTCCTGCCATGGGCAGGGACACCTTCCACTAGAACAGGTTGCTCAATGCCCCATCCAACCCGTCTGCAAATACCTGATGGAAGGGTATGGGATAAGACGGAGCCAAACTCTTGCTGGGGATGTGCGTTCACAGGACAGAAGATAGCAGCACAAGCTGTAGCTTATCTTCAGCACCGAGCATGGTCAGACAGTGAAACAAGGGCCCAGAGAGCCTGCGGGATCTCCGTCCATGTTGATACTCAAAGATAGAGTGCACAAAGCCCTAAGCAACCTGATTTAACCTTGAAGTAAGTCCTGCTTTGAGCTGTAGGTTGGACCAGACCCTTCCAGAGTCTCCTTCCAACCTGAGTTATCCTTCTTTCAGAGAAAGCCCTGCTGCCCAGACCTGTTGGGTCACATAGAATCGTCGACCCACGTTGGAAAAGACCTTTAAGATCATCATCCCTGGCTGCATGCCTTCATTTTGGGATAATGAGCTGTGGTTGTCAGGCAGGTTGCCAGGGAGGCTGACATCAGACATCCCTTCCCTATAGATTATCATGCACAGTAGCACCATCACTTCCTAATCTGCAAAGAGACACCCAGAGGAAGCCCTGGAGGGTGTTCTGCGTCAGTGGCCCGGGTTGCTTAGCACCGCTGGACCATGGAGAGGGGGCTTGTCAGCTTTTTCCCTCTGTGTGTCCTATTGGAGAGCCAAACATAGCAGCGGAGCAGCCGAGGTGATGGCAGTGCAGACAGGGATGCTCGAGCTGCCCTTCATCCATGATGACCAGCTCACCCGGTGCATGAGGCTGCGATTCCAGAGCCTGCAGCAGAAGAACGGGAGGCCCCAGGATGGTGAGAAGCTGCTGCATCCCAACGAGCACGTCTACAGGGTGGATTTCATCCAGCAGCACAGCCTGCACTTCCTCCGCTGGGATATCCAGCTGGACAGACCTGGGAAGGTCACAGTGATGGGCACTTCCCAGCACTGGACTCCTGATCTCACCCCCCTTATGAACAGGCAGCTGCTGGAGCCAGTGGGTATCTTCTGGAAGAAGCCAGGGGCCGAGGAGGTGGAATGCAATGAGGCAGATGCCCAGGAATTTGGGGAGCGGATAGCGGAGTTAGCCCGGATCCGCAAGGTGATGTATTTCCTCCTCGCTTTCACCGACGGCCTCGAACCAGCTCAGCTGAAGGGCTCCATTGTTTTTAAAGCCTGATCCCCTCCTGCTCTGCCCTTCTCCCTCCAACTGTGCTTTTGTCTTTGTGTTCCTTTTAGTTTGGTTTTTGGCTCAGTTCTTATGGGGTTCTTTATGAGGGACGGCATCACTAAAAAGCAGAGGACAGCACTTCTGGAGCCCCGCAACCCTGTGAAACGTGCCCATCGGTGCTGTCCTTTGGATGATGGGGAGGAAGGGGCCGTGAGCTTGCTGCTGTGTTTGCCTAGTGTGTGTAAATTCAGCATGGATTCTTCAGATCTGACTGGTGCAGGGTCTTGCTGGCTTGGAAATACGAGGCTTCCCTAAGCCCTATAACTGTGCAACTGCACAGCAAAAGCCTGATGGAAAACCAGGAAATTGCTATTCCAGGAACAGGAGAGACAACCTGGAGAGAGCCCTGGCTTCCAGTTTCCATCCTAGCCATTATAAAGGGAAAGCTTGTTTGAGATGCAGTGCTTCTCCTTGCAATGATGCTGAATGCTGCGACTGAGGCTGCTTGGTGTCTCTGAAGACCAGCCCCATGGAGGATCAGCTTGCCATGTACATTTGGACATGCTGTGTTCTGCAGATGGCAAACCCATGGACAAACTGGTGCAGGGAGGATGGAGCACCCTTTCTCTAACAGCCACCACTGTTTCTGGCCGGAGGTCATTGTGGGGAGATGTACTGCAGCATCTTGCTCACCTTGGGCTGCCTGAACACTGCTGGTCCTCAGATGGGTTGGAGCAGGCATTCCTGTGTGTGCAGAGCCAGGCAAGTGAGCCAGCAGCTCGGAGCAGGCTGTAGGTCTGAGCCAGCAGTGACTTCCCTGCAGCCAAAGCAAATCTGTGCATTGCTGTGGCCTTAAAGCACCCATGAATAGGTTTCTTCTGAAGCATTTACAGAACCAGGAGGCTGCAGAGCACATTGCAAACTGCAGAGCAGGAACCTGCTGCTGCTGTCTTCTACCCACTACAGCTTGTATCTGGGTGGCCATGGGGGCAGAGAAGGGAAATGCAAGTTTAGGAGCAGGAGGGTGTCTGGCTTGTTCCATGACTATGAATAAACTGCTTTGGACATTCCCATTCCCTCCAGCCATAAGCAGAAGGTTTTTTGGTGAAGCTTCTTGAGATCCGCAGATAGAAATGCCCTTTGAAAGAGGCAAATATTACACCAATTGGTTCTTTGCTAGGATTGCACTCCAGTGTGGGTGAGTGCTCCTCAGGGTATGGCCTGAGATTGTCCTGAGGTGTGTAGAGAGAGGGCAGTGATGGGAAAGCCAGGACAAGGTGACTTTGTACCCATGGCCTGACTTAAGTGGACCGTCCCCAATGGAGTCCCAACCTCTTCAAAGCCTCCAGAGATGCAGACTCCATGCCCTGTTCAGCACAGCAGTAATGTGTAAAATGATAAGCACAAGCTAAGCCAGGCAGAGAGGAGAAGGAAAGGAGGAAGATCAGTTACTAGCTAAGATGGTGAGAGCTTTGAGCCTTACCCACAACCAAAGCTCAGCAACCACCAAATCACACAGCCATGGGCATTGCTGGAGAAAATAATGTCTTCATTTAGACCCCAGGTAATGCTGGACTCAGTGAGGAGAGATAAAAATGGATGTATCCCCTATCTGGAAGTGTTCAAAACCAGGTTGGATGGGGCTTGGAGCAAGCTGCTCTAGTGGAAGGTGTCCCTGCCCATGGCAGGGGGTTGGAACTGGATGAGCTTTAAGGTCCCTTCCAACCCAAACCAGTCTGGGATTCTATGATCCCTGCTTGACCATAACATGGTCCCACTATGGGCCAAACCCACTTCTAGGATCCTGGCAGACTTTCCCATAGGAGACCTTGCTTACATATCTCAGAGCAGAGCTTGTGACTACAAACCACATTAGATCCAACAGCAGGAGCCACTTCCAACATCCCAGGGGGGTTTCGCATTCCAGGTCTCTCACTGTGCCATTGCTAAGCTGCTGGTTGCTGGGGTAGAGTTCTTGCTGCAGATACCTCGCTGGGTATTGATGTACCACAGTAAATAAAAGCCTAATCAACAGGGTTCCTCTTAAGGACTGAGGCTGTGTGTGTCTTCTTACCCTAATCCTGTTCACAATAAAGCACCAACCACCAATTTCAAACTCGCTGTTGGTATTTCTGAGCACCTTTTCATCTCCTGTAAGCAGTAAAATGAACATTTACCTTCTTTTTTTTCTTGGTGTGAGAGGCTTAATGGAGCATTTAACAGGGTTTGTGTGGTTTGGGAGGGGTTTGAAGGGAAATGATCCTCAGGTGAATCCTGCTTTCCATGAGAGCTGGGAGGTGAGTGGGGCAGTGTGATCACCCCCCTGCTGCAGGGAAGATGAGCCTCTTGTACCAGTCACTGGAACTCTCCCTACACAGTTTCAGCATCCCATAAATGCTTTCAGATGCATCACTCTGTCCCATCTTCCAAGGGGATTTCATCCATGATTCAGCAGATTGGCACAATAGGGTCTCTCCCTCCTCTTCCTGAGCTGGCAAGTTCCCAGCAGAAGAGCCCCTGCTTGGAGGAATCAGCATCTACCAGTTCCTCCTTCTAAGCAAGGACATTTCTCCAGGATCATAGATGTTTCTGGGCTCCCACTTCACCTATTTCTGACCCCTTTCACTGTAAATTTGTCCCACTGAAAGGTGTCACAGCTCTAGATTTTGGGAACCCCTAAGCAGAAAGCACAGTTGGGTGAATGAGGATGATGGGGACCAATATTTCCACTGCCTCGGTGTCACCCAACCAAGTTGAGTTTGGGACTCAGTGTGATCCTGGGATGGGTGGTCCACGGCATGCTCTCCCGCATCCACTGGGGAGGTATGGAGATGCCTGAGGAGGTTTCCTGGGAGTGGGTGGGAGCTGTGGACTTCAGTTGTGTGATGATCTCCCTGAGGGCTCCAGCTACTGCTGGGGTTTATAGATGCGCCCCATGTTAATGCTCCAGGTAATACACAGCATCAGGTCACAGGCAGGGGTTGTGCTGTATGTCTTGAAGTGTGGTATCCCAATAGGCACCACATCCAGAGCTGCCACCTCTCCCCTACAGCCAAGCGAGCCACGGACACCTTGGCCAGAGGGTGAAGCAACAGGAGGGATCCTTGGCCTGGGTGGGATGCTGTGCTCTGGGGCAGAAACCTGGTGTTTGAGCTCACACCTTGCCCTTTGGGATGCTGAGGACAGATTGGGCTCTAAAGATGAGGCTCCTCTCATTCCCCTTGGGTTGGTGTGGAAGTACATCCAGTCTTGGATCCTGGTCTAGTGGTCCAACCGCTTTTGCTGCCTTCGAGAGGGTGATGCTGGGGACCGCTATCTCCTGCCACCACTGACAGCAGTGGCAAGCCTCAGACCCAGCCAGCTGGAAGCTGGCTCTGCTGCCTCTAATCAATGCCATCATCATTTCTAAGCCTGCATTAATAGCAAATTGATTAGCACAATGGTACTCTAGGACAATTCATTAGGATGAGCTCCAGTCAGGAGCGAATCGATGGGATCTGATGGAAGCTTGTCTGACCTTGCCTGGCACTCTCCCAGCAGGAATCTGGGACGTGGTTGTTAGCACTCCTGGAAAACACCAAACCCTCCAAAAGCAGCTCTTTTCTATGGCTCTGTCTGCTCTTCTTCCATTGATCCAGACAGCTCAGGAGTGCCAGTGAGTGAGGGCATCATTAATATTGCAGCATAGGAGCATTAAAAGCTTCAGGCTGGATCACTGCTGGTAATTAAGGAGTCAGTGGGCTCTCCAGAGAGAAATATATCTGCAGGGTTCTGGCTTTGTGACAGCAGACAGAAGATAAAAGCTGAAGGCTCTGGCAGCTAGACAAGGGACAAGGCACAATGAAGGGGGTCTCACCATGACACAGGGCTTTCTGAAGAGCCTTTTACCATGCAGTTTAGTTGTGTCCTGTCCTATCTCACCCCAATACTCACAGCCTTCTCCACAGGACAGGGATTGTTTGGTGTGTTGGAACATAGTTTTCCTTTGAGGAACGTCAGGATTGTTCCTTGCTCAGGTCATGATGCTTTGGGAGCAGGTAAAAAACAAAGGTGTGGACAGTTGGTCACATTAATGCAGCTGAGTTGGTCAGTACTTGTCAACTACTGACTACTTTATCAATACCTGGCCTCACAGCCCACCCTGGCCATGAAGTGAAGCCACGTTACCTTCACCCTCAACAAAAGCTAAACTGTGGTGGGGCAGTTCCTGGCTGTGTGCTTCTATGTCCTGGTTCTAGATAAAATATTGATCCTTCTATACGGAGCATCTGTGCATGGCTGTGCCCATTTCTATCCCATCTTTTGGGTGGATTTTCCACCCAAAGCAAAGCTGGTAGTGCCTGAAGCCAGGAAGGACTGTGGGCTTTGGCATTTCCCCCTTGCTTGTGACTGTCCCACTGGCAGTGTAGATGGCAGGGACACCAATCCTGCACTCCTTCAGCCCCTCAGCTGCTCTAGGGTTTCTTTTCCTCCAGACTCTCTTTTGCCTGTCCTTGCTTGGATGAATGTCATAGCTCTTCATAGGGAAGAATGGAGACGTTGTGGGGATGAGAATCTTGCTTTTCCCACTTTAGCAGAGTATATGTACTCAGTGTGTCTGGTCTCTGTTCATTGCCAACAGGTAGATGAACACAACACTCACTCTTGGGCCAGTCACTCCAGAATCAAGTAACAGCATCAAAGAAGGTGCCTTCACTTAATGGTACCCTACTAACAATATAGTTCACAAAAATGTGGTCATCAAAATAATCATCCCTGGTCAGACCAAGGACCCTCTGCTCCAATAGGCTGTAGATAGCAGCAGATGTCCAGGGTAGAGTTGTAAGAAAGAGGGACGAGGATCTTTACCTCTGTCTTCCAAAGTGAGACAAAGTCTAAGCTATACATGTCAATGTAGTCTGCATTGGAGGAACCAGGTTTGAAACCTCTCCCCAAGAAGATGTAAGCAAGTCCATCCAACTCATGCTCTTCCTTGTCTTTGATACTGAAGTTTACCAGGATGCTGGAGAGGGACTTTTCATCAGGGACTGTAGTGATAGGACGAGGAGTGATGGGTTCAAACTGAAACAGGGGAAGTTTAGATTGGATACAAGGAAGAAGTTCTTTACTGTAAGGGTGGTGAGGCAC
>JAOEHY010037887.1:0-28126 GCA_025447955.1 Psilopsiagon aurifrons
CCGCGCCGCCGCGCCGCGCCCGTCCCCATCCCGGTCCCCGTCCCCGTCCCCATCCCCAGGGCGGCGGGGCCGGCGCGCAGCCCCCAACCGGCACCCGCTGTTCCCGCAGTACAACTACCAGGCGGAGGTGGCGGAGAACCAGCCGGCGGGCACGGCGGTGCTGGCGGTGGCCGCGCAGGACCCCGACGGCGGCGAGGCGGGGCGGCTCGTGTACTCCATGGACGCGCTGATGAACAGCCGGTCCCGGGAGCTCTTCAGCATCGACCCGCGGGCCGGGCTCATCACCACCACGCAGGCCCTGGACCGCGAGAGCATGGAGCTCCACTACTTCCGAGTGACGGCCGCCGATCACGGTGCACCCCGGCTCTCCGCCACCACCATGGTGGCCATTGCCGTGGCCGACCGCAACGACCACGACCCCGTCTTTGAGCAGGGCGAGTACCGGGAGACCATCCGGGAGAACGTGGAGGAGGGGTACCCCATCCTGCAGCTGCGGGCCACCGACGTGGACTCCCCGCCCAACGCCAACATCCGCTACCGCTTCGTCAACGAGCGGGCGGCTCACGCCGTCTTTGAGATCGACCCACGCTCCGGGCTCATCACCACCAGCGGGCCTGTGGACAGGGAGAAGATGGAGCGGTATTCCTTGGTGGTGGAGGCCAACGACCAGGGCAGGGAGCCGGGGCCTCGCTCCGCCACGGTCAAGGTCTACATCACGGTGCTTGATGAGAATGACAACACACCTCAGTTCAGCGAGAAGCGCTATATCGTGCAGGTGAGGGAGGACATACGGCCCCACACTGAGATCCTGCGTGTCACCGCCACCGACCTGGACAAGGACAACAATGCGCTGGTCCACTACAACATCATCAGCGGGAACAGCCGGGGGCAGTTCTCTATCGACAGCGTCACTGGGGAGATCCAGGTGGTGGCCCCGCTGGATTTTGAGGTGGAACGGGAGTATGCCCTGAGGATCCGGGCGCAGGACGCGGGGCGCCCTCCCCTCTCCAACAACACTGGCATGGCCAGCATCCAGGTGGTGGACATCAACGACCATGCCCCCATTTTTGTCAGCACGCCTTTCCAGATCTCTGTCCTGGAGAACGCTCCCCTCGGCCACTCTGTCATCCACATCCAGGCAGTGGACGCGGACTATGGCGAGAATTCGCGCCTGGAGTACAAACTGACAGGGGTCTCGGCTGACACACCCTTCGTGGTGAACAGTGCCACGGGGTGGATCACGGTCAGCGGGCCCTTGGACCGTGAGTCGGTTGAGCACTACTTTTTTGGGGTAGAGGCTCGGGACCATGGCTCCCCGTCTTTATCCGCCTCTGCCAGCGTCACCATTACCGTCATGGATGTCAACGATAACCGCCCCGAGTTCACCCAGAAGGAGTACTTCATCCGCCTGAACGAGGATGCAGCCGTGGGGACCAGTGTCCTCAGCGTCACGGCCATCGACCGGGATGTGAACAGTGCCATCACCTACCAGATCACGGGAGGCAACACACGGAACCGCTTCTCCATCAGCACGCAGGGCGGGACGGGGCTCATCACGCTGTCTCTGCCGCTGGACTACAAGCAGGAGAGGCGCTATGTGCTCACTGTGACGGCCTCCGATCGCACCCTGCGTGACAACTGCCACGTTCACATCAACATCACCGATGCCAACACGCACCGGCCTGTGTTCCAGAGCGCCCACTACTCTGTGAGCATCAATGAGGACCGGCCCGTGGGCAGCACCGTGGTGGTGATCAGTGCCACCGATGATGATGTGGGGGAAAACGCTCGCATCACTTACTATCTGGAAGACAACGTCCCTCAGTTCCGCATTGATCCAGACTCTGGGGCCATCACTCTCCAGGCAGAACTGGACTATGAGGACCAGGTCACATACACGTTGGCTATCACTGCCAAGGACAACGGGATCCCCCAGAAAGCAGACACCACCTATGTTGAAATCATGGTGAACGATGTAAATGACAACGCCCCCCAGTTCGTGAGCCCTCACTACCAGGGCGTGATCTCCGAGGACGCGCCTCCCTTCACCAGCGTGCTCCAGATCTCTGCCACTGACCGGGATGCCCACACCAACGGGCGAGTGCAGTACACCTTCCAGAACGGGGAGGATGGGGATGGAGACTTCACCATAGAGCCCACCTCGGGCATCATTCGCACCGTCCGCAGGCTGGACCGCGAGAATGTTCCTGTCTACGAGCTGACAGCCTACGCGGTGGACAGGGGCATCCCTCCTCAGCGCACTCCTGTCCATATCCAAGTAACCATTCAGGATGTGAATGACAATGCCCCTGTCTTCCCTGCTGAAGAGTTTGAGGTCTTGGTGAAGGAGAACAGCATCGTAGGCTCTGTCGTGGCCCAGATCACAGCTGTTGACCCGGATGAGGGACCCAATGCCCAGATCATGTACCAAATTGTGGAAGGCAACATCCCAGAGATATTCCAGATGGACATCTTTTCTGGGGAGCTCACAGCCTTGATAGACCTGGATTATGAGACAAAACCTGAGTACGTGATTGTAGTGCAGGCCACCTCTGCCCCTCTGGTCAGCAGAGCCACGGTCCACATCAAACTCATTGACCAGAATGACAACAGCCCCGTTCTCAAGAACTTCCAGATCCTGTTCAATAACTATGTGTCCAATAAGTCCAACACCTTCCCCTCGGGGGTCATAGGGAAGGTCCCGGCTTATGACCCAGATGCATCCGACCGCCTCTTCTACACCTTTGAGCGGGGAAATGAACTGCACTTGTTGATTGTAAATCAATCGAGCGGGGAGCTGAGGCTGAGCCGTAAGCTGGACAACAACCGGCCGCTCGTGGCCTCCATGCTGGTCACTGTCACAGGTAGGGTATGGAAACCATCACATCGTTAAACCCTGAGTGCCGACCCTTCGGGGGCCTGGTCTGCATCACGGGGGTGGGCTG
Source organism: Psilopsiagon aurifrons (assembly GCA_025447955.1). Classification (NCBI taxonomy): domain Eukaryota; kingdom Metazoa; phylum Chordata; class Aves; order Psittaciformes; family Psittacidae; genus Psilopsiagon; species Psilopsiagon aurifrons. Next base: position 2,946 of record JAOEHY010037887.1, read on the forward strand.
GGGATTGGCAGCACGATTTGGATTGGGAGCCCCTTCCGATGGGGGATAATCGTGGAGGGGCTGGGAAGCAGTGGGAGCTGCTGGGGAGCACTGTGTAAGGGGGCCGGGGCCGGAGGTGGTCTGCAAGAACAAAGCACCATTGCTGAGCTGTAAGGATCGCTTGTGGCTGCTGCCAAGGCACCTTTGAGGCTGCTGTCACCAGCGAGAGTGTGATGTGGCCGCAGGGTGCTGCCGGGCTCACAACCGGTGCCGTGGTGGCCAAGCAGCCGGCCTGGGGGCTGCCAGCCCCCTGTGTCTCAGGCCTGGTGGCTTGTGTCCCTTCTGGGACCGGCTGTGCTGGGGCGGCAGATTGGGCTTGGTATGGAGGGAGCGCCGCAGGAGCGCCTCTCTTCTGTCCCAGCTCTGGCTGTGGCACGTGCCGGCACCGGAGCTCTGTGCTGTGGCCTCGGACCTGGTGCCACCTTTCTGCAGCCACCTGAGTGCTGCGAGGGACCAAGCCCCCAGCACCGTGCTTAGAGCTCTCGTGTCCTGTGTGTTGCTGGAGTATCCCAATGAGGGTGGGAGTGGTGGCTTTGGGGGGCGTTGGGGCTGTGTGTGAGCAGGTGGGGTGGGACCTGCAGCTCCCCATTGCCTGATGCCTTCACAACAGCCTTTCTTTGCTCGCCGATGCCTGATCTGAAATGGAGGCGTCCGTCCGACCGTCGCTGAGCCGAGGAGCAGCTCTGGGGGGGGAGGCAGGAGCCCTCTCTGGAGGGGCCAGTGCTGAATTACCTGGGGAGCCTTAAACTGTGCAACGCCCCTGACCTCTTCTTCCAGCTGCCCCCCCTTTCCCTCTCTCCCTCCGGCTCATTCAGTGAGGGCAGGATTCCCTTGCAAAGGTGGAGCCAGGCTGGAGGAGCAGATGTGCTCGAGGCCCGTCCTGCATGGCCAGCGCAGGTCCGGCGCTGGCGTGGGGCTCTTTGGGGTTAATTGTAACTGCAGGGCTGGCTGAGGCACCCGCTTGCCCATCGCTGGAGATGGGGTGCTGTGACCCTTCCAGCCCCTGCCCAGCGTGCTCGGGCGAGCCCTGCCTCCTCGAGCACTTAACCCTGCACAAAGGCAGGAGACAATCGCATCCCAAAGTCCTGCGTCGAGGGGGCTTTGCAGTTGGAGTGTCGTCATCTTCCAACGGGAAGGGCAGCGGGGAGAGGTGCTGGTGAAGGGGGAGAGGATGGAAGGGGAAGAGCTGTCCTGGGGAGGGAAGCGAGACCCTGGGGCAGGGCTTTTGTTGGCCCTGGTGCTGCTGTGGAGGTGGAGGCTGCTTTGGTGGCTGCCGTCATTGTTCGCAGCCCCCCTCGCAGCCGGCAGCCCCGCGGCCCTGCGCTGCCGCTGTGTGCAGGGGGCTTGGCAGGGACATCAGCCCCGGCTGCGTTGTTTGCCCTGCACAGCACCGCACAGCACCGCCCCGGAGCACCGTCCTCCTGCAGGGAAGCAGCCGCAGCACCGGGGAGGGTGCCCCAGGGATCAGCAGCCATGGAGGGGACGGGTTCTGTGCCTGCCTGTGAGCTTTATGGTCCCTTTGAGGGAGGCTGGATCTGCCTGAGGCGCAGGGCAAGGCGCCTTTCTGCCTGTGAGCAGTGTGTGTTCTCAGCTCAGCCCCTTGCTGGAAGCAGGGAAGACTTGGGCCAGATGGGGCTCGGAGCGAGCTGCTCCGATGGAGGGAGTCCCTGCCAGGCAGGGGTTGGAGCTGGAGGCGCTTTAGGGTCCCTTCAACACAAACCAGGCTGGGATTCCGTGATCACAAACCTGGTCCTTTCCAGAGGGACTGAAAACCTCAAAGCTGACCCCAGTTCCTTGCAGGTTTGCAGGCGCCTATGGCTGTTAAAAGCTGCTCTTGGCCCCTCAGGATGCAAGGCAGAGGTGGTGGGGCTGTGTCCATGGCCACAGCATGCTGAAATCGGGGCACTGTATGAAGCTGACATTGTGTTGATGTCAAACCATGCCAGTCTGGTTTGCTGGAGGGCTGGAGGCTCAGCTCTGGCTGTTGCCTTGGCCCTGCTCCCCTCGAGCCCTCTGTGCACAGCCCCAAGGAGGGGCTCCAGGGGTCCCCGTTACCTCACCTGGATCCCAGCCTGGCAGGGCGGACCCACCTCGAGCACGTCTGTCCTGGCTCCGGGTCTGAGCACATCAGAGCTGCCTTTCCGAGCCGGGGGGGGTGTCCCAGGGCTGCCTTTCACAACTTGTGTGCCTCTTCTCCCTTGAGGAGCTCACTGCTTGGAGCTTCCTCCGCTGTTGGGTCCATCGCAGCTGGAGGTGCTGACCGCACAGTTTGGGTGGGAGACTGATGGCTTTCCATTCGTGGTTAGGGCACAGGTTTGGGGTTGTCTTGGTTATTGTGTTTGAGTCCCGGTCTTTGAGCTGCCGGGAGAGTGACATTCGTGCTCTGTGCTGGCCGGGGGGAGTGATTTATTGTGAGATCTCTCAACCTGCCGAGGTTCATCATTGAGAGGTCTGCCCACGCCCTGCAGAAGCGCTGGGGACTGCTCCCCTTCCCGTGCCGGTCTCCTTTCCCAGCCCTTCCTCTGGAGATGTTTCCCTGCTCCTCAGCTGTGAATGTCACCGCTGCCCCTGCCTGTCCCCGGGGCCTGTCCCCGGTGTCCGGGTGGAGTGGTGGCTGGCACTGTCGGCTGCTGGCTCTGCTGCTGGGCACACGCAGGGGGTCATGCACCGGGGCCTGGTGCCCGCGGGTGGGTTGCAACGGTGCCTCCCCTCCGGGTCAGGAGCTGTTGGAGCTGCAGCTCTGCCTGCGCCATCCCTGGAGCTCCCTGCGGGCCGGGACTGCTGCAGGGGGTGGGAGCCTCCGCCAGCGGCGCGGGGGCTCTGGGGCTGGGAGCGCCGGATGGAGCCCGTGCCTGCTGCTGCCCGGGCTCTGGAGGGCTTCTGGCGGCGCAGGGGGACCGGGGAGGGGGGCTCCTGCCCTGGCAGACCCAGGAAGCCCACGGGCAGTGGATGGCAGCCCTGCTCTCCCCACGAGGCCTCCGGCACAGGGCCGGAGCTCCGTTCCCAGGCTGGCAGAGGGCTCCCAGGAGGAGCCTGCTGCCGGTCCCGCTCTGTCCGGGGCTCTTCCTCCTGTAGCTTCCCTGCTCCTGAGGCCGGATGCTGTCAGCTGTGGAAGTGCAGGCGCGGCGCCTCGGCGCTGCCCAGCCCGAGCCCCTTCTCCCTGCTCCTCTCCCTGCAGGCGTGCTTCCAGGGCTCCTCGCTCTGCTGCAGGGATGTTCGCCAGCCAGGCGCTCTCCGGCCGCAGGGTTTAATCAGAAAGGCTGAGCACTCGCGATTACAATGCCTCCCGTGGGGTCAGTGCCTCCAGCCGGCTTTGGGTTTGCCTTTGGATGCTTCCTCCTGCCATTTGCAGCAGGTCATTCTCTAACCATCTGCTTCCCCTTGCACGGAGCCAGCCCTGGGTGTGATGCTGTGGTGGGGCAGGGTCGTATGGGGGAGCTCACCAAGGATGGGGAACGGGGAAAGGGGTGCTGGGTGCCATGGGCTGGGCAATGCCAAGGGTGCTGGGTGCCCTGCAGCCCACCTGCCCCAGTCACAGCCTCCTTGCACTGCGGGCGTTGCTGGCCTCCAGCCTGCTCCAGCGCTCAGCGCTGTGCCAGCCAAGGCCTAATGGGAGCCATAAATCAGGCAGATGTCTGCTGCCTCTTGCTGGGCGCTCGGCAGCCCTTGGGGAGGGCGAGAGCTGTCCCTGGGCCTCCGGGCTGCTTCCGCGTGGGCCAGGAAAGGGTCGCTGGGCTGAGCCGAGCTCGGACTTGCCTTGGCCAGAGGCGAAGTGCAAGGAGGGGACAGAGGGAGAGCAGATGGAGCGGGACGTGGCGCAGCTTCCTGCGGAGAAGGGAGCTGGTCTCAGGGTGCTGGCATCCGGGCACTGCCTCGTCAGGCTCCGGGGCTGTGGGAGCATCTCCTGCCAAGCCTGAGCCAGGCATTGGCTTTCCCCATGCTCCGGCCTCCCCAGGGCTGGGTCAGCCCGTGGGCCTCTTGCAGAGGGCAGGGGCTGCGGGTGGCAGTGCTGGTCCCTTGTGCTGAGCTGTTTGGTGACTGCTCTCACGCTGCCCTGCACTGTCAGAGCCGGCGCACCATGGAGGAGTGGTTTCTCACCTTGCTTCCTTGTGGGTCAGAGCAGGGTGATTTCAGAGAGAAGCCACCCCCTTCCGCCAGGAGATCAGCTCCGGGTGACTGTGCCAGCGCTGCTGCTCCGCAGCCCTGCGCGAGCCTTATCTCCAGAGCTCCAGCCCCAGTGCTTGCATGGGAATCTGCGGGGTCACCGGAAAGCTTTCACCTTCTGAAGAGTAGAAGAGAGAGGGGGAGAAAGGGGGGGGTTCAGTCTTCAAATCCTCCTGCTCTGAAAGCTTCAAAGGGGCTGGGGGAAATGAAAGGCTTTGCAGCGTGACAGCCTCGGGAAGAGAGGAACAGCAAAGGCAGCTTTGCTCTGGGGGCTCAGAGGGGTGATCCTCCACGGCAGCGGGATCCGCTGGGCTTCCAGAGCTGGGTAGGCAGGGGAATGGCTGAGCTGCTGCTGTGGGGCTGTGCCATGTCCTGTGCCCTGTGCTGTGCCCCTGCAGCCTGGCTGCCGCACATGAGCGTGCCTAACGTGGGGCTGAGCTGCTGCTGGGGGTCATGGTCCAAGGAAGGAGCAGGCTCCAAGCGTGCTCCTGTGCCTGGGAGATGGCTGCCGTGGTGCAGGGGCCCAGGGGGAGGGAGCTGCTTCCCAAGGAAAATGAAGATTAAAGAGAATTAAAGCGGAGATGGGCTGAGGGAGGAAGAGATGCGGAGCAGATGGCGGGAAGGGGGGAAGCAGGGAGACCGGCACAAAAGCCTTGGAGACCCCGGAGGAGAGAGGAAGCAAATGGCAGGAGGAGAGTGCAGGGAAAGGCACATGGGACAGGCAGATGGGGACAGCAGGGGAGCAAAGCACCCCAGGCCCTGGCATTGGCTCCTGTGTTTGCCCACCCTGCTGCTGGGACCTCTCCTGCCTCAGTCTCTTGAGCACCTTTGTTCTGAGCGCTCAGTTTGCTGTCAGATGCAGCACAGGGAGGGGACCCACGAGACCTGAGTGTTACCTCAGTGGAGAGGCTGAAGGGAGGCAGAAGGTGCAGCCCCATCGGCCCCTCCATCCCTGGTGGCACGCTGCTGGCCCCCAGAGCTGTGGCTCCCCGCTTCCTTAGCCAAGGACTTGGGCCTTTTGGGGGCCACAGTGGCTGTGCCCTGGGGTGGGAGGGAGGAAACCCTCCAGGCAGCAGGCAAAGACCTGCAGCGTGTCCCTGTTCCCTCCCGCAGACGGGATCCACAGCGTGACGGCGCAGTGCGTCCTGCGGGTGATCATCATCACGGAGGACATGCTGGCCAACAGCATCACGGTGCGGCTGGAGAACATGTGGCAGGAGCGCTTCCTCTCCCCGCTGCTGGCCACCTTCCTGGAAGGGGTGGCCACCGTGCTCGCGACGCCCAAGGAGGACATCTTCATCTTCAACATCCAGAACGACACGGACGTGGGTGGCACCGTGCTCAACGTCAGCTTCTCGGCGCTGGCGCCGCGGGGCGGGCGCTACCTCAGCTCGGAGGAGCTGCAGGAGCAGCTGTACATGAAGCGCATGGCACTGACAGGCGCCTCCATGCTGGAGGTGCTGCCCTTCGACGACAACGTCTGCCTGCGGGAGCCCTGCCAGAACTACATGAAGTGCATCTCCGTCCTCAAGTTCGACAGCTCGGCCCCCTTCATCGCCTCCCCCTCCACCCTCTTCCGGCCCATCCACCCCATCGCTGGCCTGCGCTGCCGCTGCCCGCAGGGCTTCACCGGGGACTACTGCGAGACGGAGATCAACCTCTGCTACTCCAACCCCTGCCGCAACGGCGGGAGCTGCACCCGCAAGGAGGGGGGGTACACGTGCGTCTGCCGCCAGCACTTTGTCGGTGAGTGCCGGGGGCGCCTTCCTTGGGGCTGCTGTCACCCTGGGGGGGGCTCTGCCCAGCGCCGTGGTGGAGCCCCTCTTTGTCTTCGAGGCCCGGCTCTGCTCCCGGCTCTCCGTGTTTCCATGGTGCTGGATGTGCAGGGCTGAGGTTGCCATAGAAATCTGTCTTGTAGGGAGGTGGGATGGAGGGCTCGGGGGACCCTGGTGCCACCTCCCAGCCTTGCTCACGGAGCAGGACCAGGCGGGACCCTGCCAGGGGCACAGGAGGCTCCTTGGCCCTGCCCCGTGCTGGTGCTGGGCTTGGGGCCATCAGGGGTGCTGGTCCCAGCCTGTGCCAGCCTTCTGCTGGTCTGCAGAGGTGTGGAGCCCACGCTGGCTCCATGTGTGCTGGGGAGCTGCTGCCCACCCGGAGCAGAAGGGGGGGCTGGGCGCAGCTGCCCCCAGGCGGGCTCCCATCCGTGCGGAGCTGGTCCCGGCCATGGCATAATCCCTGGACCAGGCAGCGTCTCTTTGCCACAAGTCCCCAGCAGGCTGTGGAGACCCGTGTCTGGCCACTGGGGACGAGGGGGCTGCGGCTGCTGGGGCAGTGCAGCAGCAGATGGCTGCCTCGGAGCCGTTCTCCCATCGTGGTTCCTGGTGAGATAACAGAGTCAGCGGTAATTAACCCCCGGCATCTGAAGCATGAACAGCCATTAGCAGAAGGGTTAATGAGCTCGTTTCCCTGTCACTTCATGCTGTCTCCTCATCCTCCTTTCATGCCATTGAGCAAGTAATGGGAGCAGGGCCCTGGGGGGTAGGACTGTGGCTGAGGCTGAGCAGTTCTCTGTGTGCTGTGCGGGAACAGGGGCTGGGCAGAGCCCCGCACCGCTGGGCTGGCGTGGGATGTCCCTGATACCCACACCAGCAAGGTGCACGGGTATTTGGTGTCCTCACCTGGCGGGTTTCCTCTTGGCTTTTGCTCCCGCGTCAGAGCCTGCAGGGTTAGGTTTGGGTGGGTGAGACTTCCATGGCTCTTGGCAGGGGCGCTCCCTCAGAGCTCGGACTGTGATGCCTGTCCCCGGCTGGAGCAGTGGCTGTGCCCGAGGAGGCACTCAGCATTGCCAGGACTTCCCTGGCTTGTCCTTGCCTCTCCGTCCTTAGGACTGTGCAGCCCGGCCATGGCCATCCCCTTCCTGTCCCATTCCCGTCCTCCCTGGGTCTGAACTTTCCCCGTCAGCCGGAGCTGGCATCTCCTCCAGCCGGTGGCTCGTGCTGCAGGGCCGGCAGCGGTGGCTTGCCTGGGGGAGCCTTGGGTGCCTCCTGGGCTGTCACAGCCCTCGCTGGCCCTGGCTGCCGTGGACCCGTGCTCACGGTGCCCCCCTGCTCTCGCCCCGCAGGTGAGAACTGTGAAGTGGACAGTCGCTCCGGGCGCTGCGCCCCCGGCGTGTGCCGCAACGGCGGCACCTGCACCGGCGGCACCGACGGCGGCTTCCGCTGCCAGTGCCCGGCGGGCGGCTTCGAGAGCCCCTTCTGCGAGGTGTCCACGCGCTCCTTCCCGCCGCGCTCCTTCGTCATGTTCCGGGGCCTGCGCCAGCGCTTCCACCTCACCCTCGCGCTCTCGTGAGTCCTCGCCCCGCACTGCCACCCCGGGGGCACCATGCGGGTCCTGGCTGCCGCTCCGCACGCCGTGTGGTAGGAGCCGTGCCACGGCACGGGGCTGCCCTGCCGCTTCCAGCCAAAGGCTCTGGGTCCGCGCTGCTATATCTGCCCCGCCACCCGCTCATCCCTTCCTTCAGTGCCTCTTCCCTTGCCTGCCTCTCTGCCCCCATGCCAGGCCCCGTCTCCCACCGCACCCTTTGGGTCAAGCTCCCAGCCCCTTCCCAGCTCAGTTTGCACCCAGTGCCCGACCCGGGCTTCCCCCGTCCCTGTGCTGGGTGCGTGCACGGGGCTGCAGTGGTCTCCTCATGCTCTGCCCTCCTGCTTCCTCCTGGCCCCAGGTTCAGCACCGTGGAGCCCAGCGGCCTCCTGCTCTACAACGGGCGCCTGAACGAGCGGCACGACTTCCTGGCGGTGGAGATCATCCAGGGGCAGGTGCAGCTCAAGTACTCCACGGGTAGGCTTGGGGTGACCCACATCTCTGCACGGGGGCTGTGCTGTGGGTTCTGTGAGGAGGCCATTGCAGAGCAGGGGAGAGCGGGTACAGCCCTGGATGGAGCCTGTGTTGAGGGAAACCCCCTGAGAGAGGGGTTGGTGAATGTCAGTGGATGGCGGAGGGGATAGGGATCTGTCCTGGGGCGCTCCCGAGGCTTAGGAGTGCAAGTGCAGCAGTGGACTTGTGAGCGCAAACCAGGCCAAACCCTTTTGGTGTCTCTGCTGCTGTTCTGCCCCATCATGTCACGGTGAGTTCCACCTCCTGCCTTGCTGCGAGCCAGCCTGGAGAGGAGGACCCTCTGCAGAAGGCGGTTCCTATCCCGGTGTTCTCATCTCTGCTCCTTTGTGCCCATACTGTGCCCCTCCTGCACCCATCCTGCCTGCCCCAAGGGGTGTCAGGCTCAGCTGCCAGGAGCACTGGGACCTTGTGTTAACAATAGGGGCTTCCCTCCCTGTCCCGGGCCAGTCTCTCCTCCTGTGTCCCCTGCACACAGCACTGCACTGCGCGGTCGCTCTTCCGCTGCTGCAGCTGGGCTGCCCGGCAGGAGGGTGGATGCAGGGTGCCAGGACACGCTGCCAGGCGGCCTGGACACAGGAGCCATTCCGGACGCTGGCTGCTGGTCCCAGGGCTGTCACTCCCCCACCCCACTCCTCCTGCAAGGCCGCAGCGAGCAGAGGCTGCTGTGCTGAGCTGTCTGCCTGAAGCCCTTCGCCATCCCTGCGTGAGGCTGTGGGCACCACTGTGGGATGGCGCCTGTGGAGAGCTGAGCTCACCTTCACCCCTGTCTGCAGGAGAGTCCAGCACGGTGGTGAGCCCCTACCTGCCGGGAGGTGTGAGTGATGGGCAGTGGCACACGCTGCAGCTCCGCTACTACAACAAGGTGTGTGTGCCCCGCTGTCCCATGCGTGTGCCCTGCTGTCCGATGTGTATGCCCTGCTGTCCGATGTGTATGCCCTGCTGTCCCCACGTGTGTGCCCTGCTGTCCGATGTGTATGCCCTGCTGTCCCCATGTGTATGCCCTGCTGTCCCACGCGTGTGCCCCGCTGTCCCACGCGTGTGCCCCACTGTCCCACGTGTGCACGGGTGGCTCTCTGCAAGCTGTGAGCGGGCAGCTCTGGCTCTCCTGTTCTCTGGCTCTGTGCTGGAGAGAAGGCAGAGGTGGCTTTGAGCCCTTGGGGACGGGTGTGGTGGAGCAGGCAGCCAAGTGCAGTGGGTGGTTGAGCCTCAGGACCCCTGGGGCTGCAGGACTCACCAGTGCCATGCGCCTCACACAGTGTGCGTGCCGGTGTCCATCCCTGGCACTGTGCGCTGGCCTGGGTTCCTTCTGCTTCACTCACACCTCCAGCGGAGCAGTGAGGACCAGGCCATGCTCAGGCCCTTTCCTTGCTGGGGTGGGAGCCCTCGTGCCTGGGTCTGGGTGTGTTGCTGATGCCCTGCCTTGGGTTTCAGCCCAAGGTCAGCGCCCTGGGAGTGGTGCAGGGCCCCTCCAAGGACAAGGTGGCCATCGTGACCGTGGACGAGTGTGACGCCTCCGTGGCCCTGCAGTTCGGCAGCGAGATTGGGAACTACTCCTGCGCCGCAGAGGGGGTGCAGACCAGCTCCAAGAAGTGAGTTCTTGGGGGCAGCAAGCACTGCTGCGGGGGGGACACTGTTGTGGGGGGGACGCTGCTGTGTTGCATCCGGGACCTTGGCTGTGTGTGCCTGTCCCTAAGGATGTCTGCTGCCCAGCCCTTGCACTGGGGACCGCTGGCTGGCCGGAGCTCCCTGCGGATCTTACAGCCCTGGGCTCCTGTCCTTGGTAGGTCCCTGGACCTCACGGGTCCCTTGCTCCTCGGAGGGGTCCCCAACCTGCCGGAAAACTTCCCCGTCACTCACCGGGACTTTGTGGGATGCATGAGAGACCTCTACATTGACAGCAAACGCATCGACCTGGCCTCCTACATTGCCAACAACGGCACTGCTGCAGGTACCCGCCCCTCTGCTCCTGCCAGCCCCTGTCCTGGGAATTGCCTTGCGCTGCTGGGCTGTGACAGCATCGAGGCAGCACAGCTGGAGCTGAGCAGCTTCCCACTGGAGAGTGGGGCTTCCAGATCCCCCTAAATGAGCCCTCCCCCCGGGAATGTCCCCTGATCCCGAATGCAGAGCCTGCAGGTTTAGCCTGGCATAAGCAGCAGCAACAGCCTTGACCCTCATCCCTGAGCAGGCAGGGCCCGTGCAGAGAGCCTGAGCAGCCGGGCTCGCGCCGCTGGCAGCCTGGAAAGGGCTGACGGGCAGTGCTGCCTCTCCCTGTGGGCCAGGGGGAGGTGGTGAGCAGGTAGAGCCTGACGCGGGTGACTTTGATTCCTCCAGGCTGCCATGCCAAGCACACCTTCTGCGACTCCAGCCCCTGCAAGAACGGCGGCACCTGCTCTGTCAGCTGGGGGACCTTCTCCTGCCTCTGCCCCGTGGGCTTCGGGGGCAAAGACTGTCGCTACCGTGAGTGCACGGGCAGGGGAGTGCGTGCAGGGCTGCGGGGGGGCTGCTGTGGAAGCAGAGTGAGGGGTTCATGTGAGATGAGCTAGCTCTGCTGTCCTGCATCTCGTGCTCCCTGTGCACTGCTCATCCCTCCTCCTCACCTCCACTTTCTTTTCCAGCCATGCACCATGCCCACTACTTTCAGGGCAGCAGTGTCCTGACCTGGGACTTCAAGACGGATGTGAAGATTTCGGTGCCATGGTACCTGGGGCTGGCGTTTCGGACGCGCCAGCCAGATGGGGTTCTTCTGCAGGCCCACGCTGGCCAGTACACCACGCTGCTCTGCCAGGTACGGCCTCAGCCACAGCACTGTGCCCCGGCCCAGAAGAGCAGGACCCTGGCCACCCTGCTGAGCGTGGTGGTGGAGGGGTGCTCAGCAGGGCTGGGTTTCCCTGCCCGTATTCAGCGGGAAGCTAGGCTGGATGCAGCCGGGGTTGGCGAGGCCCTGGCTCACCGCTGTGCTTCTCTCTGCAGCTGGCTGGGGGGCTGCTCTCCTTCGTGGTGAGCAGGGGCTCCGGGCGCAGCACCAGCCTGCTCCTGGACCAGCAGCAGCTCAGCGATGGGCGGTGGCACGACCTGCAGCTGGAGCTGCGCGACATCCGCAGCGGGCGAGACCTGCGCTATGTCATCACCCTCACCCTCGACTTTGGGCTCTACCAGGTAGGTGCTGCCTGAGACCCCAGCACCAGGACAGGAACTGTGTGGGATGCTTGGCATAAACAGGCCCCTGCACCCTCGGAGAGGGCTGGGGCAGAGCTAATACCACTTGTCCCACGTTGCTGCCTTCCTTCTGAGGACACGGTGGTTGTTGGAAATGAGCTGCATGGCCTGAAGGTGAAACACCTGCACGTGGGGGGAGTCCTGGGCTCTGGCGAGGTGCAGAATGGGCTGAGGGGCTGCATACAGGTGAGTCCATGCTCTGAGCCTTCCCTTTCTGTTGGGTCTGTTACATGGAGGGGTGGAAACGTGGGTCCGTCTGCTGGTGACACTCTCTGAGCATTCAAAGCTCTGAGGTGCCATGGGGCAGCCATAAAACTACACATCAGGGTGATGGGGGATGGCTGCCCCTGTGGGTCCGTGGTGGGCAGGTGGTACATCTGTCCTACCTCCCCTGTGACTGTCACCTGCATTGCAGGGTGTGCGCCTGGGTGACAGTGTCACCGGGACGGTGCTGCCCAAGCCCAGCCATGCCCTGCGGGTGGAGCCCGGCTGCAGCGTGCCGAGCCCCTGCGACTCCAGCCCCTGCCCAGCCAACAGCATCTGCAGGGACGAGTGGCAGAGCTACTCCTGCGTCTGCCAGCCAGGTAGGGCCTGCAGCACCCTGCACCCCTTTGCTCTGCACGCCTGTCTGTCTGCTCCTTCCTCCCCGTGGCTCCCTCCTGGCCTGTTACTGCTCTCCTGCCCCTCACCTGAGCAAGACACATCCCCGTCAGACACTCATCAGCGCTTCTGGGGGGCAGAGTCCCTCCTGGGTCTCTCAGTCCGCTCCTTGGTGCTTTGGCCCCTCTCAAGGGGAAGGTGCCTGTTTCCACGGTGCTCTCTGTGCCCACCTCAGGGTACTACGGGGGGGACTGTGTGGATGTGTGTCACCTCAACCCCTGCAAGAACAAGTCGGTGTGTCGCCGCAAGCCGGGCTCGCCCCTGGGCTACGTGTGCGAGTGCGGAGAGAACTTCTTTGGGCAGTACTGTGAGCACAGGTGAGATGTGGGCACAGGGCAGGGCCGTGGCTCTGTCACCAGGGACCTCTCGGTGCCCCCCAGCTCCTTGCTGGGCTCTTGGGGAGGAGGCCGGGGCGATTCGGTCGCTGCAACAGGGGAACCATTTCTCTCCCCAGGATGGACCAGCAGTGTCCGAAGGGCTGGTGGGGGAGCCCCACGTGCGGGCCCTGTAACTGTGATGTGAGCAAGGGCTTTGACCCCGACTGCAATAAAACCAACGGGCAGTGCCACTGCAAGGTGAGGGGCACTGGGGACGTGGCTTTCCTGGAGCCCTGCTTGTCCTTGGTGCTGTTGTCCTTGGTGTCCCTTTCAAAGGCCTGGCAGCTGCCCGGGCCCTGCTCTGTGTGCCCGCTTCTGGGCTGGGTCCCTCTCAGCTCCTCTGGGGCTCTTCTGCCCCAGGTCGGGGCAGTGGGGGCAGCTCAGGACATTCTGGCCCTTCACCCTGGCTCCAGCAGCTCCCCAGGCGCTGGCCTTGCCTGCTGTCCCCATGGCTTGTCTGATCCTGTCCCTGTGCCCCCAGGACTTCCACTACCGCCTCAAAGGCAGCGATTCCTGCCTGCCCTGCGACTGCTACCCCGTGGGCTCCACCTCGCGCTCCTGTGACAGGGAGTCGGGCCGGTGCCACTGCCGGCCCGGGGTCATCGGCCGCCAGTGCAATAGCTGCGACAGCCCCTTCGCCGAGGTGACCCCCAGTGGGTGCGAGGGTGAGTGTGGGCGCTGGGTGCGGGGGGCTTGGTGTCGGGGAGCCCCCCTGTGCCAGCCCCTCACCCCTGTGTCCCACAGTGCTCTATGACGGCTGCCCCAAGAGCCTCAAGGCGGGTGTGTGGTGGCCCCAGACCAAGTTTGGCTTCTCGGCTGCGGTGCTGTGTCCCAGAGGCTCCTTGGGTGAGTGGAGGGTGCCATGGGGAGGGGCGGCCCGGCCGTCCTGCGGGGCTATAGCAGTCCCAGCAGCGTCTCTGGTGCTGTCCCCGTCCCGTTCAGTTGGGCTTGAGGGCTGGGAGAAGGAAGTTGAAGAAGAAAATGCCACAGCCCGGGCAGAGCAGAGGGGGCTGGGGACAGGCTGTGGGGTCTGTCAGCTGCCCCAGGACTGTGCTGTTCCCGTGGCTTTGGTCCCCACATTCTCCCTGCTGGTTTTTGGTTTCGGAGGGCTTGAGGCTGGGGTCAGGCATCTCAGTGCCTGCAGTGCCTTGCTGCAGCCCCAGCCTCGGTGTGCGCCGCGAGGGGAGCAGGGCACGGCGTGTTAGGTGAGTGTCAGGGTAGGAGCCGGTGTCCAGGCTGGAGGAGGCCGTCCTGGGTGGCAGCAAGGGCACGAGCAGGGCTCTGGGGCTGTGGGGCAGTGCAAGCCCCCGGGGACAATGCAAACGCTGTCCTTCTCCAGCCGCTGGCCCCGGGAGGAGGCAGGTTCGGCTCCTAACTGTTGTCGCTTCTCTCCCCGGTTCTCTCGCCCTCCGTGCTCAGGCTTGAGGGGTGCAGGTAAGGTTGTTCCATCTCCTTCCCCCCGTGCTGTAAGGGCTGTGCCATGTGGCTTTCCCCCCTGCTTCCTGCCTGGCACCCTGCTCACCCCTCCGCTTTCCCTGCCGCTTCTGGAGCTGCCGAGTGTCTTCCCACCGCTTTGCCTGGCCTCACTGCTCCTCCACGCTGCTCCCTGCTCCCCGCACAGTAACCAGCACAAACGTGGCTGCAGCTGCATGCAGCCCCCGCCACCCTCTGCTCTGAGCCTGCAGCGCTCTGCTCCCGCTGCCATGAGTCCTGCTCTGCTGGGCTGGTGCCTGCTTGCTTAGCCTGGGAGGGAAGGAGCTGGCCCTGAGCAATGGGTGGTGAGGCCAAGGAGGAATGGCTGTGGGGTGGAGAGAAGGGGTTTCTTTTTGAGCAGGGGCAGGAACTGATGGACATGCACAACACAAGGTCCAGTGCCCTCTGCCCACTGGCAAGGAGGATAGAGGGACCTGGAGGCTGGGTCCTGCCCAGGTCTGCAGCTGGGTTGGTCTCTGTTCCCTGCCGATGCCTGTCCTTGCTGGGGGAAGGCCGGCAGCGGGGAGGTGTCTGTTCTCCCTGCTCCAGGCTGCAATGGTCTGCACCTGGGAAGCGTGGTTGGGGAGCACAGGTTGGAGCTGGGGATGGTGGCACGCCGGTCACGGGGGCTTTTCTGGGCAGCACCCAGAGTGTGCCCCTCCCCATCCTGGCCATGCTGCTGTCCTCCCCCAGGCGTGGTCCTGGGTGGGCTCCTGGGTCCTGGTGCCATCCCCGGGAGGTTCTGGTCCGAGTCCTGCCAGGTACACTGGGGTTGCTCATGCTCCAAGTGTGCATGGTGATGCTCCCAGCCCAGGGCACTGCTCTGTGCGTTGGCTTTAGCAGCACTTTGGTGGTGGTCAGTAGCTGACCCTGTTCATTGCTGGTGTCTCCACTGCTGTGTGGCAGCACTTGGGCCCCAGCCAGCGCTCATCCCTGGGGTGGGTTTGCCAGCTCCAGAGCAGGACTCCTGTCCTCCTGTGCTGATGTTGCCCCGTAGAGAGGCAAGACCTCAGCAGGCATTGCAGGCTGTCGGCGGGGGATGCCTGGAGCTGCATGGGCTCCACAGGTTTGGGGTGTGATGTGCCCTGGGGACACAGATGCGTCCCCAGAGGGGTCAGGGGCTCCTCCAGCCCGAGCCCTGCCAAGGCACTAATTCCTCCTCAACTGTGTGTGATGCAGCCCAGAGGCCCGCAGAGGGACCCAGCTCCTGCAGCGAGCAGCTTGCCGAGGTGGTGCAGGTGAATGGGGTGCTCTGGGGCAAGGCAGGAGGTGTTGCAGGCCCTCCCCATCACTTGCTGGTGCTGCTCTTTGGGATTAGCGGGTGCAGAGGGTCCTTGTGGTGGGGGATGCAGAGGGGAGGCATCTATCCTGTGCTGAACTTCCAACGTGCCCTTCCTCCTGGCTCCAGGTGCAGCCGTCAGACACTGTGATGAGGAGAAGGGCTGGCTGGAGCCAGACCTCTTCAACTGCACGTCCCCTGCCTTCAAGGAGCTCTCCATGCTGGTAATCCTCTCTCTGCTCTGCAGCCCTGGTGGAGCAGGAGCTGTAGGAACAGGGTTTCAAAGCGCTCAGCTTTCCTTGGGCACCTGGAGTAGGAGAGGGCCTTGCCACAGTGCTCAGCACCTTTCTCATCTGTGCCAAACCCATGGTGTGGGAGCACAGAGCTGAGCTCAACTTCCCTTGGTTCCTTCTGATCTGAGAGTCCTTGTCAGAAACGCCCCGTGTCCTGTGCCCCTGTTTGAGAGGAGCACAGATACTCCCTGGAGGAAGTTCAGCAGGGTGGAGCCGGTGGGTGTCTGTTCCGTGGACATCTGTAGCCCCCAGCCTCTGCCAGTGACATCCCTTTGAAATGTCCAGGCGAGTTTACTGAGCCCGTGCTCCAATTGTAACTGCACCAGGAGAGTTGCAGGGAAGGGGCACCAGATGCTTACCCTGTCCTTTCATCTCCATGGCCTCCGTGGTGTACAGCACTGGGTTAGCTGGGCCAGTGCAACCCTGGTGTGTTGCTGGAGATGCTCCCTGCTCTGGCGACCACCACAGAGAGTGTCTGTGGCTTCAGAAATAATCCCTGGCTCCAGCAGTGCCTGCAGCATCCCAGTTTCCCAGTGAGAAACCTGCTTAATGGTTTAATCCCCTCCTTTCACCCCACTGGCAGCTGGAGGGTTTGGAGAGGAACAAGACTGAGCTCAACACAATTGAAGCCAAGAAGCTGGCCCACCGGCTCCGGGCTGTGACTGACCACATGGACCACTACTTTGGGAATGATGTGCACATCACTTTCCGCCTGCTGTCCCGCCTCATGGCCTTTGAGAGCCAGCAGCATGGCTTCGGCCTGACAGCCACACAGGATGCCCACTTCAACGAGGTGAGGCCTTCCACAGATCACAGTGGCTTCTGCTGCTGCTTCCCTTCAACAGTCACCCTGAGCCTGCGTCTCTGGGGGGTTCAGGATGTGGCACCACATCAGCAGCACTGGGGTCTCCAGTGCCACGCAGACACTGTCCCACAGGAGTGACAGCCATGGAGGTCACCTCTGTGGTTGGGACTGGAGCACAGAGTGCATAGGAGAAGCAGAGAGCTGGGTTGGGTCAGCCTGGGAAGGCACAGGGAGGTCTTATCGCTGCCTGCAAGCCCCTCGTGGCAGTGGTGCAGGGAAGATGTCTCTGTAGAGTGCTCTTTGATGAGTGTGGAGGGGGGGTCTACAGCAGCAGAAAGTGCCCCCTTCCCCGAGCCCTTGTGCAGGAAGCTGGGCAGGAGCAGAGCGCTGCAGCCTGGGGTGGTCAGGAGAGGCCCGGGGCAGCAGTTCCCTCTCCCTGTCCCTGCAGAACCTGCTGCGCGCCGGCAGCGCGGTGCTGGCGCTGGAGAACCGGGAGCACTGGGCCATGCTGCCGCACAGCGAGCACGGCAGCGCCAGCCTCATGGAGCAGCTGCGGGACTACTCGGGCACGCTGGCCAGCAACATGAAGCTCACCTACCTCAACCCTGTCGGCGTCATCACCCCCAACATCAGTGAGTAGGAGCTGGCTGCTGGTGGGGCCTGGCTGGGGCGGTGCAGAGCTGCTCCTCCATCGCACCCATCCCCTTCTCAGCGCACTTCATCTCTGCGAGGGCTCTCTTGAACTCGGGAGGTGTTTGTGAGAGACATCCTGGTCCCATCCCTGCCTGCCGTAGCTGACACGCCACCAAGAGCCAGCAGGGCCAGGAGTGTGCTGCCCACTCCCAGTTACCTCCCAGTCTCAAGTGAAAAAGCTCGGTGGCAGAAGGAGTCTGCCCTGTGGCGGAGCGAGGATCTGGGCTGGGAAGGAGCACTGTGGGTGCTGGGATTTCATGTCGTGCCCAAACATGGGCCATATCCACAACACAGCCTATGGCTCATACGGTCCCTTTGACGATGACTTCAGGCGTGGGGTGCCCTGGAGCACGGTTGTCTCCAGGTGGCCATCCTGGAGCTGCCTTCCCTCCCCTGCTGCAGTGCTGAGCATTGACCGCATGGAGAACCGCTCCCACGTGCACCGGCGCTACCCTCGCTACCACAGCAGCCTCTTCCGGGGCCAGCCCGCCTGGGACCCCCGCACGCACGTCGTGCTGCCGCCGTCGGTGCTCAGCCCCCTCAAGGCCGAAGGTGAGCGCCTGAGTATCACCTGAGGAGCAGTGCGGGGGGGGGCATGGCTGGTGGGGAGGGGCAGAGTCATGGGATGGTTTGGGTTGGAATAGTCACAGAGTCATGGAGTGATTTGCACTGGAAGGGACCTTTAAAGGTCCTTTAGTCTGCATGTACCCTGCTGAGACCTGCCTCTGCCAGAGGTCCGCAGGCCACCTCGGAGGGCTCAGAGCTTCTGGTCTCACCCATCCCAAAGGCTCCTGCAGCCTCACACGTTGCCTTCGGAGCAGCCTCTGTGTGTGTGTGTGTTTGTGTGCTTACCACTCGGTTGTGTCCTCAGCTGCCCCCACAGCGGTGCCCACAGCAGCTGGGGGTGAAGGGAACTACACGGTGGAGAGCTCCTCCCCAGGGCAGGCGCTGCCGGAGCCCGAGCCTGCGCTCACCATCATCATCCTCATCATGTACCGCACACTGGGGGGGCTGCTGCCTGCACGCTACCAAGTGGATCGCCGCAGCCTCAGGTACGTCCTCCATTGCCCTCCACGAGCACCACTGCAGGGGGGCTGCTGGGCTCTGCCTTCTCCCCCGGCAGTGGCTGGGGTTTGGTTCCAGGCAGTTGGCCCCGTGGTGCTCTGCCTGTTCCCACCTTGGTATTGCTCAGCCCCATGTTTCCTGAGCCCTTGCTGTGGCCTGGGCAGAGCTGTTGCATCCGGGAGGTCCCTGAAGGGGAAGTCTCCAGGCACACTGATGGCAGAGCTCTGTTGGTCCTTGCAGGCTCCCCAAGAATCCTGTGATGAACTCCCCCATCGTGAGTGTGTCCGTGTTCAGCAATCACACCTTCCTGCGGGGGCCCCTGGACACCCCTCTCGTGCTGGAGTTTCATCTGCTGGAGACGGCCAACAGGAGCAAACCTCTCTGTGTCCAGTGGAACCACTCCAACCCGTGAGTCGAGCACGCGGGGCCACTCTTTGAGCTGCTTTCCCAGGCCCCTGCCTCCACGTCCCCTGAGTCTCCTGGCCATGGTGTGCCCGGGCAGTATGGGGACGTGGGGTTTCTGCCCTCTCCAGGGGGTTCATTCCTGCTGGGAGGGCACAGTAGGATCACCGCAGAGCTCTGCTCCAGTACCGGGGCTGTAGGAGCACACTTGTATCTGCTGGTGGAATAGCCTCGCTATTCCCCCCTCTTCCCTGCAGTGCGTTCCCCACGCACCCTGCTCATGTGTTCTCTCCTCTACTTTTTGGTGGCTGCAGGACCAACCCCTCCGGCTTCTGGACAGCCAGGGACTGCGAGCTCGTGTACCGGAACAGCACCCACGTGCACTGCCAGTGCACCCGGTTCGGCACCTTTGGGGTTCTGATGGACAGCTCGCACAGAGAGGTAACCCGGGCCTGCGGGGTGGGGAGGGGGCTGTCAGCCACTGAGGCCCACAGTGAGCAGGCACAGGCGCAGATTCCCCGTGGGACACGAGCAGAGTCTGGGAGCTCAGCAGTCTTCCCAGGCCTCTCCCTAACACCGCTGTTCGCCTTTGCTTCTCTGCTGCTGCAGCAACTGGAAGGTGACCTGGAGACGTTGGCAATTGTCACCTATTCCTTGGTGTCTCTCTCCTTGGTGGCTCTGCTGCTGACCTTCTCCTTCCTGACCTGCCTCAAAGGCCTCAAGTCCAACACACGTGGCATCCACTCCAACATATCAGTCACCCTCTTCTTCTCTGAGCTTCTCTTTCTCCTGGGGATCAACCGCACTGAGAACCAGGTCTTGAACAAGCACATGGGGCGGGGACGAGGCGTGGTTGGTGCAGTTCCCATTGGCACCGTAGGACCGTTCCTGAATGGCTTTTGTCTCCCCAGTTTCTTTGCACTGTGATTGCCATCCTCCTCCACTGCTTCTTCCTCTCCACCTTCGCCTGGCTCTTCGTCCAGGGCCTCCACATCTACCGCATGCAGACAGAAGCTCGCAACGTCAACTTTGGGGCCATGCGCTTCTACTATGCCATCGGCTGGGGGGTGCCCGCCATCATCACTGGTACGAGCTGCTCGTCTGCAGCCATCAGTGCTCAGCAGCCTCCTGACCCCCTGCTGCTGCCCCACTCACTCACCCTACGGAGAGAGCTGAGGGTGGCCTTGCCACGGCCAGCAGTGCTGTGGGGCTCAGCTGGGGACCACGTCTCAAGGGCTGTTGTCTTGCCAATGGGGAGAAGTCATTCCTCAGCACATCTCCCCATGGCTTCTTCAGTGGGCATAGGGCTCCTGTGGTTGCAGGGCTGGTGGTTACTGTCTCCTGGCTTCCCTGCATGCTTGGGTGGCCTGGTGCTGGCAGTGAATGCCCATGGGCTGGCAGAGAGAGAGCCCTTCATGGCTTTCAGTGCTGGGATGAGACATGGTTTGGACAAGTCCAGGGCTGCTGGGTCTGGGCCTGACCTCTCCTTTCCTCCCACAGGGCTGGCTGTTGGCCTGGACCCGGAGGGCTACGGGAACCCTGACTTCTGCTGGATTTCCATTCATGATAAGCTGGTCTGGAGCTTTGCCGGCCCCATTACTGTCGTCATTGTGGTAAAACCCTGTCCTGTTTCCCCCACAGCCCTCTCCTGCCTCCCTGCTGCACACCACAGGCACTCCCCCTTCCTTGGCTGCCCACTGCCTGCCCTGGTCTCTGCGCAGCCCTTCCTCAGCCAGGGCCCTCTCTCTGTCCCTCCTCACTGCAGTCAGACCCAGGGGAGGCCATGGCTCAGGCATGGAGGGGAAAGGAGGGGACCCTCACATGGGCCTGAGCTGGGCTCTGCCCATGCTCTGTGCTGGGGGTGTCAGGTCGGAGCCAGCCCTGGGCACTGCTTCTAATCAGTGCCAACACTTTCAGATGAATGGGGTCATGTTCCTGCTTGTGGCCAAGATGTCCTGTTCCCCTGGCCAAAAGGAGACCAAGAAGAAGTCGGTTCTGTGAGTATTAGTGGCCCAGCTCCCAGCAGGGCTGCTGTGGCTCGTGGGTTTTAGCATTTTCAGTGACCATCCTCCTTCTTCCACCATCGCAGATGCCCCTCTGTGCATCAGTGTCAGCCTTGCAGCCACCCTCTTCTCGCACACCTCTCAGCCACATTAACCCTTCCTAAACTTCGTCGTTTCCCCTTGTTCTTCAGTCCCCCTCTCCGCACTGTGCCGCCAGCCTGGCCCCTTCGCCAGCTTCTCTCACAGCCCCCCCTGTGTCTGCTTGGATTCAACACTGCCCTCGCCAACCCTCAGCACATGCTCCTTCCTCTCCTACATGCTCCTTCTGAGGCCTCTCCCTGCTCCCTCCTGGGCCAGGCCTGGAGCTTGGCTCAGCCCTCTGTGCCTCCAAACGAGCTGTGTTGTTTGGGGCCCTGTGTTTGCCATGTGTGCTCCAGAAGGGAAGGTCTGGGGGAGCTGAGCTGCCGTGCAGGGGTGTTCCCCTCTGGATCTCTGTCTGTGAGCTCTAAATGTAGATTAACAACACGCACTAACCTCTCGGTGTGTGTCTGTGTGCCTGTCTGTCTCTCTCTCTCCAGCATGACGTTACGGAGCTCCTTTGTTCTGCTTCTAGTTATTAGCACTACCTGGCTCTTTGGCCTCTTGGCTGTCAACAACAGTGTCCTGGCTTTCCACTACCTCTACACTGTCCTCTGCAGCCTCCAGGTA
Organism: Psilopsiagon aurifrons; assembly: GCA_025447955.1. Taxonomy (NCBI): domain Eukaryota; kingdom Metazoa; phylum Chordata; class Aves; order Psittaciformes; family Psittacidae; genus Psilopsiagon; species Psilopsiagon aurifrons. The sequence continues at coordinate 24,017 of JAOEHY010037887.1, forward strand.
ACTGCCCGGCCTCTGCCAGGGGAGGGCTTGGCTCAGCCCAGAAGAGCACTGCCAGTTGTGGGAGCAGGGGCCCTGTCCCTCCACTGTCACCCCTATGGCAGTGGGTGACTGTGCCACTCCTCACTGCTGTGCCCGTGGTGAGCATGGCATGAGCAGAGGTGGCTGCAAGGACCATCTTTGGAGGGAAGGGGCCTCCGTGCTCTCCAAGGGCAGAGCAGGAGAGCAGCCTGTGATGGGGATGTTGAGCACCCCAGATATGACCCCTGCAGCATCCCACAGACCTCCTGCCCCCGCCGTGGCTGGCGTTGCTGCAGGGGACACTGCCAGGGGCCCCTTGGCCATGGCCGCCCAGGACACCCCAGCCCATCCTCCCTCACCCGCACCCACTGTGGGGGCACTGGGGAGCTCTTTGGTGCATCCCAGGCCTGGTGCCCACCACGGCTGATGTGCTGGGCCCTGGAGGAGCCAGGGCCCCTTTTGGTGCTGGTGCTGTGGCGTGGCTGGCAGTGCTGGGCTGCCTCATGGTGCCTCTCCCGCAGGGGCTGGCTGTGCTGGTCCTGTTCTGCGTGCTGAACGAGGAGGTGCGGGAGGCCTGGAAGCCCGCCTGCCTGGGCAGGAAGGGGCACAGCGAGGAGGCCACGCGGAGCACGCAGGTAGGCGAGAGCGGGAGCAGCCCGGGGCCGGGCACCGGCTGCCCGCCTGGGGCTGGAGCTCGGGGCCCCGGGGCACCGCCGCAGCTCCCTCACGGGGCACGTGCCCGGCTCCTCTCTCCCCGCCTCGCCAGGGCCCCAGTGCCTACAACAACACAGCGCTGTTCGAGGAGAGCGGGCTCATCCGCATCACCCTGGGGGCCTCCACCATCTCCTCCGTGAGCAGCGTGCGCTCGGCCCGCACCCACTCCAGCCAGCGCGCGTACCTCAGGTAGGGGCCATGGGGCCGGCAGAGCCGGGCTGCGGGTGCGGGGGAACGCAGGGGCAGAGCGGGGCTCCAGGGGAGCGCAGGGGCAGAGCAGGGCTGCGCTGCCGCTGTGACCCATTGGCCTCCTGCTTCGCAGAGACAACGTGACGGCCCGGCAGGGCTCTGCTCTGGATCACAGCTTGTTGGCTCACGCTGGCCCCACGGACATTGATGTGGCCATGTTCCACCGCGACGCTGGGGAAGGTAAGGTTCAGCCCCATGCATGCGTGGTGGCTGTGTGGTTACCTCCTTCGCTCTGTGCCCTGTGGTAACTTCCAAATGTGCTCTGGGGAGGAGGGAGAGGCAGCTACTCTGCTGCTTTGGCACTGTCTCCTCCCGGGCAGATGCAAAGGGCAGTTGCCAAGGAATTAGGAATGGAGGAGGCAGGAGCAGGGACAGAGGCTGTTGTGAGGTCCATGGGGACAGTGGGCTCCAGCACAGCACAAGGCATTTGACTCACTGGGGTGAGGCCAGTGGATGGGTCACGGGGCAGGCGAGCTGGGGCTGAGGGAGGTGGGCTTTCTCAGCCTGGAGGAAGAGGAGGCAAAGGGGGATCTTACGGCTATTTGGAGCTGCCTTGCGAGGAGGTACAGTGAGGTGGAGCAAGGCTGCTGGCAGGGATGAGCAGCAGGCGCAAAGTACAGCCGAGGGGAGGCCCGAGGGGGTCGGGCGGGCTGGGTCCTTGGGAGTGCTCCGCCTTCCTGGCCCCAGCACCGGGACCCTCTCCCACCATCACCCCGAATGTGTCCCCAACATGGTGTCCCTGCAGACCAGGACTCGGACTCGGACAGTGACCTGTCCCTGGACGAGGAGCGCAGCCTCTCCATCCCGTCCTCGGAGAGCGAGGAGAACGTGCGCCTGCGGGGCCGCTTCCAGCGCGGGGCCAAGCGCCCGGCACACAGCGAGCGGCTCCTCACTCACCCCACCAACCCCGCGCCCAAAGGCAGGTCCCGGGGCTCCGGCGGGAAGGGCTGAGCTCCGGCCATGGGGCCGGGCTGTGTCCTGTGCTGCCTTTGAGTGCTGCTCACACCTTCTCTCCCTCTTCCCCTTCTGCTGGGTCCTTCGCCAGACGTGGATGGCAACGACCTCATGGCGTGCTGGCCAGCTCTGGGCGAGTGCGAGGTCCACCCCTGCTCCCTGCAGAAGTGGGGCTCGGAGCGGAAGCTGGGATTCGACATCAACAAGGATGCAGCCAACAATAATCAGCCAGACCTGGCCTTGACCAGTGGGGATGAAAACTCCCTCACCCAGACCCAGCGGCAAAGGAAAGGTAACAGCCTGGAGCAAGTGAGCTAAGCCCTGTGTCAGGTTGACGTGGTCCTGATGGCTCAGCATCAGATCCGTCTTGTCATGGCACAGGGTGCCCAGGGAAGCTGTGGCTGCCCCATCCCTGGCAGAGTTCAAGGCCAGGTTGGACACAGGGGCTTGGGGCAAGCTGCTGTAGGGAAGGTGTCCTGCCCATGGCAGGGGTTGGAAGTGGATGAGCTTTAAGGTCCCTTCCAACACAAACTGTGCCGTGCTTCTACGATGTCCCTGGGGAGGTATGGCTTATCTCCGCCAGCTTTCGCGCTCTTCTCACTGCGAGGCAAAGTTTGACTTCTCTTCCTGTCTGATGCAGGGATTTTGAAGAACCGGCTCCAGTACCCCCCTCCTCTCCAAGGGCTGCCCTCCGTTGGCAGGATGACCAACGAGCTGACGTGGTACAAGACCTCCACGCTGGGCCACAGGGCTGTCCCTGCCGCCTCCTATGGCAGGATGTACTCCGGGGCGGGCAGCCTGTCGCAGCCAGCCAGCCGGTACTCGTCGCGGGAGCAGCTTGACATGCTCATCAGGAGACAGATGTCCCGGGAGCAGCTGAGCAGACACAACTCAGGAGAGTGCCTGGAAGCCGTGCGCAGCCGGCATGGCTCCAGGGAGGAGCTGGACACCATCCCCAGCAGGCACGGCTCCTCTGAGCACCTGGAGAGCGTCCCGAGCGGACGCGGGTCCGGGGAGACCTTGGATCTGCTCGCTGCGAGGCCCCGGCAGCGCGAGCGCGGGAGCACGCTGCCCCGGAGGCAGGGCTCCAGAGACCACCTGGACACTCTACCCTGCAGACTGGGGTCACGGGAGCAGCTAGACTGTGGGCCAGTCAGAGAGGTGTCTAGAGAGTGGCTGCACACGTTGCCAAGCAGGCAGGTGTCCAGAGACCGAATAGACACGTTGCCAAGTCGAGATACTTCTCGAGAGCAATTGGATTTGCTTTCTAGAAGGCAGCTTTCGAGGGACCAGCTAGCATTGGCTAGACAAACTTCAAGGGAGCAGCTGGACTTTCTGTCCAGAAGATGTAACTCCAGAGAGCCTCTGGACACAGTGCCTAGCAGGCATCCCTCGCAGGACAACCTGGGGAGTCTGTCTCGGAGGCAGCTCTCTAGGGAAAGCCTAGAGCCGCTGGCGAGGAGGCAGCCTGCTCGAGAGCCCCTGGAGGCCGTGCCCAGCCGACACCCTTCCACTGAACAGTTAGATATCCTTTCCTCCATCCTTGCCTCCTTTAACTCCTCCGTCCTGTCCTCGGTGCAATCTTCCAGCACGCCCTCGTGCCCGCAGAGCACCGCCACCGCCTCTGCCATGCAGACCTCGACGCCCTCCGCCCTGTGCCCCTCCACGCCTCGCTCCACCACCTCCCACAGCATTTCCGAGCTGTCGCCAGACTCAGAGTAAGTCTGTCCCTTCCTCAGCACGGCCTTGGGCATCGCCTCTTCCCAGGGGGGCGGTGGGAGCGGGAGCCCCTGTGGTGAGTGGTCTCCTGGCCCTGAGCGGTGGCCAGGCAGGAGAGCCCTCGGGAGCGGCAGCTCCGGGCGCTTGCCTTGCAGCCGCAGCAGACACATCAGTGCCTGGGGCTGCCGGAGGGGATGGCCCTCGCTTGGCCCGAGGGTGCTCAGGGCGGATGCTTTGTGCAGCCAGGCTGACCCTGCGGCTGCTGAAGTGAGGGGGGATGCGTGTGAGGGCCAGGCTGGCGAGGAGGAGGGAGCCCGAGTCCTGCAGGAGCCCTGCCTGCCCCAGCCGTGCTCCCCAGGAGCCCTGTCCCAGCCTCATTCCTTCCCCTCCAGCTCTGCTCCCTGCTGGCATTGCCGCCACCCCACCTCACCCCACCTCACCCCACCTCACCCCACC
>JAOEHY010037888.1:0-40405 GCA_025447955.1 Psilopsiagon aurifrons
CTCTAGGAGCAGAGGGAAGAAAAAGGGGGAAGTGAGTGAACAAACTGTGTGGCTGATTTATGGCTTAAACCACGACACTAGTTTTTCTAGTTATTGAAATATACTCATACATGGAGGAGAAAGTCCTTCCAGTTGACACTAATATTTTGATGGAACTTTAGGCAGCAAGCTTCAACGAATGGGAAGTTACCATTATTTAAAGTCTTGCATTTCCCTGGACAGAAAAAGAATGTAGAGAAAATGCTACAGTGAATTAGACCAACACTTTAATCTTTTCCTTTTGGCCATTATTTGTCAAATTCTTCGTTATAAACAGTCAAGTTAAAGTCTGCAGGGCTGAAATGTACCTTTTGGAACTAGCTGAAAGTGTCTTTGGAGAATATTCTCCCTTTTGTATCCAAGTGAAAATTTTTCTAGAACATTGCTTTTATGAGCAATGTTCTAGAAAGAGAGCCTTATCAAAGCTGGTACAAGCAACACCACCCCCCACCTCCCTACCTCCCACAGGGCTTTAGTTAACTCCAGCAATAAGCATACACAACAGACAATAGACTGACATTAGGAAATATGATGGAAAGCTGATGTAAGAAAACCAAATTTACCTGAGCCTGTCTCAACTGCACACTGCCTCTGGCTTTGAGCCCTTCAGGAGTGTTTTTTGGGAGTGTTCTCTGGATGGCTCCAGTTCAGGTTTCTGAAGTATGAGTGCTTGCAGCCGCTTGCCTTTGTGTGTGCCTTTCTCGAAAGTTCCCATTAATGCAGTCACAGATCTGAGAGATGAACAGCCCAGAATAGATAGCAAGTGCTCTGCTGTCTCACTGCACTTGATGAAATACTCCTTAGTTGAAGAGAAAGTAATGGACAGACTCTCCTTACTTAGGTTTTGAGAACACTATATCAATCCAGTTGCTTTGAAAAAGCTTTTAAAGTTCTGTACAAGCTCTTACAACTTACTCTAAGCAGGTTACTGAAGAGGATTACTTTGCCATATTTAGCAGTAAGTATGTAAGCTCTTGAGTAGTTGTTCTAGTATCTATAGTAGGCAAAAGAGGCTCTTCATGCTTCCTTTTCCCCTGGCAATAAAGTGCCTGAAAGACACTGCAACAGCTGATATTCCAGAAACAAGCCACTTCCTTGAGTCACAACTGACAAGAATGTCTTGTCATTGCTTTCTCCGCAATACCTTTTGCTCTCCTTTCCAAGGGTACTGTTTTCTGGGGCTGCTACAAACCATTCATGTCACCCTTAATACTTTTTTTCTTTACCCTCTTTAACATAGTGAGCTGATTCTTCCCACTCCCCCTTACCTCTATAAGGCAATTAAGGAAAACTATATCTGCATGTGAAAAGCCTTATTATGTTCGGCAAGCCCCAAGTCCGAAAACATGCTTAGCCAGTGGTGGAGATTTCAGTAAAATGGTCTTTGATACTGTTACTGGTATTGCTATCCTGGGCTGTGTACGAGTTTTAGAAAACCTTAGGCCCATATTACCTGCAGCTAAATAGAACTGGGATATTATAGCAGGGTGCATACCACCATCTGTTGCGGGTTTTGCAGTATCTAAGCCTTTATTTATTCCATAATTCATTCTACTACTTTCACTACAGTTACCACAGATGGGCACACAGATTCACCACAGTCTACAAAGATAATAAGAAATCTGGGGGATCAGAAGGCAGCATTTTAGAAAAACATGATTTTTTGGGGTGTGTGTGTAACAGTCCTCAAAGCAGAGCTATTCAAAGTGCCCATAGTGGCCCTTTGAAGGCAAACAACCTTTGCCAAAGCATATCATACTTTTATATTGCCCAAAAATGTGTGAAAGTATTTCACCTGAAATCCTGAGCAACAAAAACCCCAAGCAAGGCATACACATACAAATAAAAGACTCCATACGTGGTTTTTTGGGAAGAACTTTTACTGATTGTGTTCTGCCACCTAGTGATCCGAGGAAGAAAAAATTGCAGGCCTCCTGCGGTGATGTGTGAAATCAAAACAAAGGTGATCAAGAGTAAAAGCAGCAATACAGAAAGCAAGATGTGAACTGTACTACTGTAAAGTCATGGAGTGCTCAGAAGAAGAAGGGATGAAAAGAGGGAAGCAAGAGGCTTGATAATAAAACATTTACCTGGTAAACGGAACCTGACCTGAAATCTCAGCCTGGGTTCAGCTGTGGTTTTATTATGGGGTCAAGGTAGCATAAGGAGAGAACTGATAGTCCTGAAAGAGATACTCAAGTTTTCCTATGTGGTTTCAGGTCAATCCACATGCTGAAATCACTTACACAAGGTAAATTTGTGGTACAGACGGTACCTCAGTTGACTTTGTCTGAGCTGTTTACGAGAATAGTGTGTAACTGCAAGGACAAATTTCTTTATTTAAATGCCAGGGCATGATTATTCAAAAAACTGTGAAGGCTAGATGTCTTTTGCATGGTATGTGTGAACTGAAAATAGATAAGGGGGTTTTTTTCAGTGGCTTCTTGTGGAAGTCCCTACAACTCCTAAATAATTCATGAAAACCAGATTTTGGAGTCTTTCTGTGTATAATTGGTGTAATATGGCCAAATAGCCAAGTAGAGTCAAATGACAGTTTTGTAGGAGAAGGTCAGTCAGCACTTAAGAGTACTTGGAATATTTGGGTCATAATAAACCAGCTACAGAAGGTACTTGTGAAGGTGCAATGTAACAGAAGTTATCTGGTATGGGCACCAATTTTTTGTGTCCCAGCTGTTATTTGAGCTTACATCCTACAACAGTGCAATGCTGTTTCTTTAGCATCAGAGAGTAACACTGTTATGAACCTATTCAGTCTTCTTCCTTTCTTTGGACCAGAACTGTTCAGGAAAAGTTCTAGATTGGTAGAATTGTATCTGTTTCATTCCATCTGTAAAGCCCTCTGGCAGAAATTAGGCATGTAGTGCATAGTTCCTCATTACTTTTCAGCATAGAATCATCTGGAGGAAGCTCCTAGGTGTATAAACCCACAACTGTAAAAGTCCTCTCTCTTATTTCTGCTAACAACTTTTGTTGTACTGCAACTGCTAACAACACCCCTTCATGTTACAGACTGGAACAGAGACATCACAGAGCTGAGAGGCTTCCCAGGTACACATGGAGCCTGTGGCAAAACTCAGAACTGAACACAAATCAGGTTTATTGACCTACAGATGGGGCTATTCTGCCCACCATGGGGACTCCAAATGTTGCAATGCGACTGCTGCTGAGGTAGGAACACTTCCCCAGCATACAGAAAACAGGTAAGCAAAAAGACCCAAGAATAATATTGTTACACATATTTAATCCAGGGAACATGAAAGATTTTGCATGTAAAAACTCTAGGTTTTCACATTTCATGTAGAAAAATGTGGCCCTGAACAGTCATCTATACTTGTCACCATGGAACGTGCAGCAGTGTGGTGTAGGGTGTCCCCTATCTCTTGGACATTTCTAGCCACCTGATGTCAAAGGCACCAATCAATATAACAAAAAGAAAATCTGTTTTCCCTATGGCAACCATGGCAACCCATGCGTTCTGATCAATGCCTTTTGAGGTAATGCACTGGTTGCTATAGCAAATCCTATGCTGCAGAATGCCATAGCAACAAGAATATTCTTTGATTATTTTTTTTTTCCCCTTTATAAGAACCATCATGAAATAGTTTTGGGCTAAAGACCAAGCTGGTTTGCACCAGTTTGTTTTTCTTAATATTCCCATGTTTCAGATTCGGAGCTCCATTGGGGCAAAACAGAATCATGTGTACAGTTGCACTGATCATTTTACAGCATTTTATTAATTGAAGTACTTCCTTTGGCTCCTATGGACTGATAGACTTTAAAACCATCTTGAAATTACAATCAAACACAATGAAACAAAATTTCATCTGATTTACAGTGGTGTAAGTGTATGGTAACTCCGGCTTCAGTGAAGATCCCCAAAGTTTAGATTGGTGTAGATCTGAGGAGAATTTGGTTCAGCCAAACGTGGAAGTTTTGTAGCCTGCCACTTGTTTTTGTGTTTGGTAACAGATAACAGTTTAGAATAGCAGCAGGCCTACTTATTCCATGGGCCTGCTTTCAGAGAGGGATGGTACCATGTGAGTGAACTGTGCCCACAGACTTGAAGCTTAGAGCCTTATACCAGCTACGGCAGGGCATGTCAGCCTGTGTCACCAGCTGACAAGCAGAGATCTGTGCATCCTGGGCAGAGAGATTCCCTTGTCCTGCACCAATGCCCTAGGCACAAATTCTTCACCTCTTAGCTGGGGAGGCTGAGGTTGGGAGTCACCTTCCCGGAAACATGCCACTGCTGAGCAACATGCTTGAGTTATTAAAGTAAAGCTACAGTCATCTTGGAGGTCTCCTAGTGATCCACAGACACAAAAGAATTGGGAACCATGGATTTGTGGCACTGCATAGTGGGAAGCAGTCTGACCACTGTATAGCAGAAACTCAGTCTGCAAAGGAAGAGAATTGGTATTCATATTCTGCATCTTTAGCCTCTCTCTGCTCATGTCTTTGGTGATAAAGAGGTGATACCTGCTTTTGAGAACACTTCCTTGACTCCATAACTTGCTGTACATGACTTGCCCCTTGACATAGTGCCATCCTGGTTCAGCTGGGATAATTTTCTTCCTAGTAGCTAGTACAGTGATGTGGATTTAGGATGAGAGTAATGTTGGTAACACACTGATGTTTAGTTGTTGCTAAGTCATGCTTATCCTAAGTCAAGGCCCTCTCATCTCCTTACACCGCTCCACCAGTGAGTAGGGTGGGGGCATATGGTGCTGGAAGAAGACACAACCAGGACAGCTGACCAAAGCGGTATCCCATACCATGTGATGTTGTGCTTGGTATAGAAAGTAGGTGTAAACATGCATGATTGCTGCTGCTCAGGAAATGATTTGGCATCCATCAGTGGGTGGTAAGCAATTGCATTTTGCAACAATTGTTTGTATATTCGAATTCTCATTATTATTGTTAATACTGTTGTTGTGGTTTCCTTTTCCATCCTATTAAACTGTCTATATTTCAACCTGAAATCTTTACTTTTTTTTTTTTTTTTTTCCTTCTGATTCTCTCTGCCATCCCACTGCAGGGCCAGGGGTGAGAAAGTGGATGTGTGGTGTTTAACTGCCTGACAGGTTAAAACACAACATATAGTCAATTACTCAACTGTTCACAAAGGTATGTGGGTTGCAAATGCTGCTGTGGTATGAGAATTGGAAAGACAATTTGAGAAAAGTTTTAGGAAAAATGTTTCAAAAAGTGTGTCTGTGTTTTCCAACTACTCTGAGACAATTAATATTGAAATATTCTTTCTACCTACCAGCCTTGCCTCTTTAACAAATTTTAGTGCATTTTTAGCTTGGGACCAGGGAGAATGTGTTTTACATTAAGGATAAGGGGGTTTTTTTGATTGTATATGCTCTGAGCATGATAAATTCTACTCAGTATGTTTCCTGGAACTGCTGTACACTGAACTGTTTAAAACATTTCCTGGAATTTTTACGAGTGATCTTTAGCAACTAACTAACACTTTATGAATGCTACAGTAAAAAGCCCCACAAAGCTATTAGATAGGTGCTGACATTCATTGCTTAGTTTCTGAGGGCAACAGATTGAGTCACACTACCTGTGCTTCATTAACTTGCCATTTGTATTGGTTAAAACTTGCTGTGCACTGCCATGCCAGTAACCAAAAACCAGGTTAAGCTCACTCTTTTTTTGCAAGACCTTTGAAAGAGGGATACTTTTATGTAGGCTTCATGCATTATTTAATCATAGAATAGTTAGGGTTGGAAAGGACCTTAAGATCATCTAGTTCCAACCCCCCTGCCAGGAGCAGGGGCATCACACTAAACTGTGTCACCCAAGCCTCTGTCCAACCTGGACTTGCACACCATCAGGGATGGAGCATTCACAGCTTCTCTGGGCAACCCATTCCAGTGCCTAATTAATCTATTATTTCCAAGATGTTCACATAGGTCTTTGTATCTGTAGAAGCACAGACTGTGTATTGGGTTTGTATGGAAAGTTTTGGTAGCAGGAGGCTACAAGGGTAGCTTCTGTGAGAAGATGCCAGAAGCTGCCCGTGTCCAACTGAGCCAATGCTAGCCTGCTCTCAGATGGACCTACCACTGACCGAAGCTGATCCCATTGGCAATGAAGCTAGTGCCTCTGGGATAACATATTTAAGCAGGGGGAGTGTGGGTGGTGTATGTGTGTGCAAACTGTGCAACTGCAGACAGAGAGAGGAGTGAAAATACGCAAGTAAAGCAGCCCTGCAGACACCAGGGTCAGTGCAGAAGGAGGGCAGGAGGTGTCCCAGGCACTGGAGCAGAGATTCCTCTGCAGCCCGTGGTGCAGACCATGGAGAGGCAGGCTGTGCCCCTGCAACCCATGGAGGATGCCACGCCAGAGCAGGGGAATGCCTGGAAGAAGCTGTGAAACTGAAGGAAGCCTGTGCTGGAGCAGGCTTGTGGCAGAGGACTCACAGTGGAGCACTGTTCTGAAGTGACCCACACTGGAGCAGTTCATGAGTTGCAGCCTATAGCCATATATATATATATCTATATATATATCTATATAGATATATATCTGTTGAGGACTGTCTCCCATGGAAGGGACCCTAAGCTGAAGCAGGGGAAGAGTGTGAGGAGTCCTCGCCTATGGAGGAAGGGGCAGCAGAGACTCCACGTGGTGGACTGACCACAACCCCTATTCTCCGTTCCCTTGCACCACTGGATGGGAGGAGACAGAAAAGTCAGGTGTAAAGTTAAGCCCAGGAAGAAAGAAGATGTAGGAGGAAGGTGTTTTAAGATTTAGGTTGTAGTTCTCATTATTCTACTCTGATTTGATTGGTAATAAATTGAACTATTTTTTCCCAAGTCGAGTCTGTTTTGCCCATGATAATTGGTGAGTGATCTCTCCTTTTCCTTACCTTGACCCACAGGTCTTTCATTATATTACCTTTCCCCTCTCCTGCTGAGGAGGAGTGACAGAGCAGCTTTGGGGGGCGCCTGGCATCCAGACAGTGTCAATCCACCACAAGTGCTAGCAATTATTTAATTAAATCAAATGTTTTTTCCCTGTGTTGCAGGTTCTCTGCTAGTAGCCATCATGCTGTTGGAAGTATGTTCTTGGATGTTGACAGCTTAGGATCCAAGCTGGCAAGCTAACCCCGAGCAGGTGAAATTCATGGTTCCCTTTTTGTGTTGAGAGAAACACAAAGACCTCTATGCTGAACTCTAGCACCATCACAAGCATAGAGGGGAAATAGTCACTTTACAGTATTGTGGCACGTGTTTGCAACCTCTTCCTGCTTTCACTGCTTTATTTGCTACATTTAGGATACAATATCCGATATGTATCATCTTCTGATTAAGCCATTGGCAGGTCAGGTGGGCAGTAACTTTGAAAAGGTGTAGGTAGAACAATGTCACATATCCTCTGCTAAAATTGCCATCTGTGTAATCATGCTATAAAGCAGTCCTAAAAAAGAAAAGAAACGCATGACATGTCTTTTGTGCGAGGAAAGCTGCTGCCTCAAGCTAAAAGAGATTGTTTCAGAAGTTCATGCATAGTTGTCTTTACTAGCTGGAGTAGCCCTTTCGATGAGCTTATAATTGTGGGGATGGGAAAAGCGGCCACTTCAAAAGGCTAATATTAACTGGAGTATGCTAGGGAGCAGCATACTAGTGCCGGTGATGACTTATAAATGGAGGATGTGGGATGTGTTCTGCTTGACAGTGAGAGTTAATGTTTCTGACTAATTTCCCTTGAAAGAATGTTTTCCTCCATTTCAGACTCTAAGCTTATTTGTTTAGCTAAACCCTGCTATAACCAGGATTCTGGCTAAAAATTTTTGACAAAATCCATGTAATTTCTTTAGAGAAGTTTGCACAAAAGTTTGAGCATATATAGCTGCCATTATCAGGATTAGCCACATTCTTTAAAACAGTGAAAATCAAGTTTGACATGCAGTCTCCTAAATCTAGCTGGATGAGGCCAAAGAAAAACATCTAACATCTAACCTGTGATGAAAGTCACAAGTAGTAGTAATACTGGCATTTAAAATTTTTTAAGAGGATTAAGTTAATAAACTGAGTTTTACAGGAAACTAGCATCTTTTTTTATGATTAAGTCAAGTAAATACCTCCTGAAAATAGCTGTACTGGCAGCTAAATTCATTAATCTGCTTTTCCCTGAACAGATTCTGCAATAAGTAATGGAAGATTAAAAAGTTAGCTATTGTTTTATCACAATTTCACAATTTCACATCTGCACAAGTTTGATTTCAAGAGTATGTCTGGACTTCTGATATTCCTGTGCTTCAGCTCCTAGCTTTTTTTCTCCAAGTCCTTGGCTTTAAGATAGGAATATATATATACCTTTTGGAAAACCATCTGCAAAGAACTTTTCAGTTTTAAAGTTCATGAGAGGTCAGAAGCTAAAAAACATACCTTCTTTCCATTTCAAGAGGATCTTGCAGAGGTCCTGAAGATCCATTAATATTGCTTTCAGAGGTAGCAGTCTGATTGTGACTTCACTTTACTCACGTCTGATTTGCAGCACAGCTCTTCTTGTTTCTGATTGGAATAGTGCTCCGAGTTCCTGGTTGCTGACTCCAGGATCAATTTTCACAATTGTTAACAGCAAAGTTTGAGAAGAATCTATACAGGAAACTTTCCTTTGAGTTTGGACATTTCCATTCATGTGAGTAACCTCTGAGCAAGGACCAATCTCCTGGATCAAGATGTGGCCTGGATATCTCCATGAGTAGAAGAAGGGTGACTGGGGCACACAGAGGCTAGTCCCCTGTGGGTGCTTCAGTGACCAAGTGGTGAGATGCACCACATTAACAGTTCAGTTCACATGTAGCCACAGTTAGCAGAGGAAATATGCAAAAGTTTCTGAGAACAGGGTCATTAATCTTTGTGCAGTAAAAGCACTTCTTTGGTATCAGAAAGAGCAGAAATACTACTAAGAATGGATGGCAATTATAAACATTTCTAGTTCATGACTTTCTCTAAGTGGCTGTCATAACTTCTGGGTCAGTTTTTCTTCTTGCCTACAGCAGTTTAATTCTACAGATTCATCGGTTTCAGGATAAAATGAAATCAGGAGAATCAGGCTCAAAAATGTTTTTTTCTTTTGATCTGTAATGGGAAAAGAATTTGTAGCAAGAGGTGCCTTGCAGTTATTTCAGTTTCATTTATGAGTAATTCAAAACAAGTCAAAGGAATTGGGCTGGTAAGAGATGGGAAATAAATGTTGGGTGTTGGATTCACACTTGTGGAAAAGGGAATTTTTTATTACCTTTCTACCAAGGAACACAGATTTTATTTATGATCACCTGCCCCCCAAAAATTAAGGCTTAATCCAAGTGCAGTGAAGAGCAGGTTGATCCAGTATCTGACAACATCCTTTCCAGGAACTAATGCTATAGTTTCCTCCATGGAAGATCTCCTGAGATTGATTTACACTGGGGAAGAAGATGGAAGCAGAAATCAGATATACTCCTTTCTCTTATGGGAATCTTTCTCTCTCTCTGTATGTATGTATTTACATGATACACACATATGTACATATATATGCACACACACACACATGCATGCTTTCTCCAAAGCAGCTTCAAAAGTGTTAAAATTTTCATGAGAAATGAAACAAAGATAAGACTTTTCAAACGTGAGCCATGTCCCATGACTAAATGTTCTCCCTTTTTATCAGAGTGATGTCTGGTTTTCTGTATAAAGTCCTTGAGTACATCTTCCTAGATAACTGAAACAATTAAGGTTTTCAATTCACTATTCAAGATTTTTGCGTATTTGCTCAACACTGATTCTAGTCAAAACAAAGCAAACTCTTGTCTTTGTAGCAACCTGGTAGAGTTAAATTTAGTGGGATGCAGAAAAGTTGGAGTGATGAAGAAATATGAAAGAATGTACCTAATATCACAGATGATTTTTACTGTGCAAAAAAGTTTTTTACACTGGTTCAATGTTAAAAAAAGTATTATTTGGAACACCAGGTTGCAAAACCAGAAATTCCTTGCAGTAATATGTGAGTGCTGATGTGCAGGCAGAAGCTGGTGATCTTGATACCAATATAGAATCATAGAATAGTTAGGGTTGGAAGGGACCTTAAGATCGTCTAGTTCCAACACCCCTGCCATGGTCATGGATACCTCCCACTAAACCACGTCACCCAAGGCTATGTCCAACCTGGCCTTGAACACTGCCAGGGATGGAGCGCTCACAACTTCCCTGGGCAACCCATTCCAGTGCCTCATCACTCTTACAGTAAAGAATTTCTTCTTCATATCCAATCTAAACTTCCCCTGTTTAAGTTTGAACCCGTAATATGAATGATTTTTTTTAATTGCATTTTTGTGAATAGGTGAAATCTAAAGATGTTACTATAAAAAGAAGGGCACCGTACATAGTAAATATGCTCATATTCAAATCTACTTTTTAAGACAAGGCACAGAGAAAAGAAATACATGCATTAAAAGAATACAGGGAAAAAAAAAATCACCTGAAGTTAAAATTGGAGGATTTTAACATGAGGAGTTAAATGTCACAGAAATTTTAAATTGCCACAAGTCTTGATGTTAAGAAGATGTAACAAGATCTCTCTCTACTCTGCACACAAAATCCCTGTTCAGTTAAGTGAGGGGTTATGAAGGCAGATCCATACTGAAGAAAATTCCCCATTTGAGGATTTTGTCCAGAGGATTCTTGCAGGTTAGATTACAGCAACATTACTGTTACATTTATATTGTATGTTTTGTTGTAGAGAAATTCTCAATCTTAGAGAACTGTCTTTGCTAAAAGAAATGTGAAAGGGAACATAAAGTTCTATTTTCAGTAGCATAGAAAAAAAGTTGAAATAGAATATTTACCCCTAAAGCAATTAATTACAAAAATAGAAAAAAAAGCATCACATTACAAGAAATTTCAAAGGTTGTTGGCACAACTTAAATACAAAATGCCTTTGCTTTTTGTGAGATAGTGTTAAGTATGTCTGAATTTATTTCTTATTTAGTATCATTGTTTCTTTCTTCTCTATCCATGATGGGAAAATATCAAATACAATTTACCTCATAGTATCTTTCTAGTTTAAATTCTGTGCAAAGAGGCACAATTAATAATATCCTCTGCCAAATTCACAGACAGCAGAAAGAAAAGCTGCTGGCCTTTTTTCTTTTTTTTTTTCCCAGCTGGATTTGTCCAACATTTGATTTATTTTTTTGTTAGTACTTGAGATGAGTCTGAGCTAAATCACTGTATCTTTACATGGTAATCTATCTCTGGCACTTCAGGAAGCTCAGGTTTTGACAAAGATGTTTTGAGCTCTCTGTTGGTTCCATATATGTTTGTCATGTAACAGAGAAATGCCCAGGAAAAGGAAACTATTCAGAAGCATTAAAAGATGTAAGTTCATGGAAAGCAGGTGCCTAAGAAAAAAAGCCAGATACAAAAAATAAAACGAAGTTTTTAGAGAGTATGTGAGGTCTTAAATTATGCTCACAGAGAGATTAAAGACTTCCTCAATACCTGGTGAAGAGTTGCTGGCAGCATTCAACTAGCTCTGTGCTGTTGGCAGGGAAATCTGTGGAATTGAAGGCACTTCTTAACAAGATGTGGCAAGGAACTTCCAGACCAGGGTCAGTCAGCATTCCTGTGAATTAAGTAACAATTTTCTGAATGAGTAATGGAGAGTAAGGTAAAACTTGGGGATGTCAGGCACTGGGGCATGGTCACATGAAACGTTCTGGCTGATTTCAAATCACCCTCTGAGATAGATCTGTGTAGGTGCAAGATTAAAACCCTCAAACTGTGTTTTTTAAAAAAAAAATCATATGTTTTTCAGGACTGTATTAAGGAGTGATCACTTACATTGCTACAAATGCAGCATAGCTCTGCTTTTGCAGAAAGCATTCTGGCCCAGCATTAAATACCATTACCACACCTCTTCAGTAGCATTAAAGTCAGCAGAAAACCACAGAAGTCTAAAAGGTAACTGTATTTTGGAGAAGAAAACCTTAAGCATGTGCTATTCGCACTCCTTCTGTGAAGGAGACTAGTACCTAGTCATTAAGCCAGAGAATCCTAATGGCTTTCTCACTGCTGGGCCAGAGTGCTTTCAGTAACTAAAGTGGAGCTGTGCTGCATTTGTAACAATGCAAGTAAATTCAAGACGTTTTATTTTTTTTTAAGATGTGTTATAGTTATGAATTACTTATCTTTGTTTTGCTTGACGTCCTTCAAAATTTCCTATAAATAGCAATATTTGCATTCATTGCGGTAATGAATATGAAAGTGATAGCTCCTTCTTCACACATAGTGTTGTGGAATGTGGACATATTTTTAATATGTTCTTATCTTAACCAGGTAGTAGAAATTGCTTGGCTATTTTATCTTCTTGTGGGCATAAGGAAAAGCATTAGGACTGGGAGGAGTTGGTGGAACACAATTTTCTTTCCAAAGCAGATTTTATTGGTTTAGAAAGATTTTCTAGTGGCTGTTGATAATTCTGTTCTTAAGACAAAGATTGTGAAATGGCACATTTTCATAAGACTTCCTGATTCCTCAGGTATACAGCATAGATTCATGTACTAAACTGTTATGGAGAGCTATGAAACCAATGACATTTCAAGCGCACTAGTTCTATAACCTGCAGAAAATAGTGTGTGCTTATACTTAAAATGTGTGTTTCTGTCGCTGCAACGAACACAAAGGGATAGGGAATCCATGGTAGAAGCAGACTTGCCATTTTCAGCAACTTGAAGTACAAACACCTTTCATTGTTCTTGGAATATGAGTGCTTTAACCTTCATTATATTATTCTGCATATCACATGCTCAGAAAAGAAAGCTGGGAAAGGTGCAGTTAAATAAGGGGGTAAATTTTGCCTGCTGAATAATATCTGGTCAATTATTTAATCTTTCAAATCATTGATATGATTTCCTCCCTAAAATGACTGTTGCATTGTGACTCTTTATTCAGCTTGAAGGTGAGACTTTGAAAATAAGGATCTGTTGCTGAGCCCCACCTTAGAGCAATTTCATTAATCTAAGTGCTCTGTCAGAATCATATCAGCCCAAAATAGCAATTTAACATTGACGCAAAAGTCCTCTCAGCTTCCTGCTCACTCTCCTCCCTTACACCCTCCCTTCATTCCACTTCTCATTTCTGCTCCATAATTACTTCTGCATTTCTGTAGCCCGGGGTGTGTAACTCATCTGTAACTTACTTTGCCCACGAGGCATGTGTTACACACAGACTAACAAAAAAGAAAAAAAAAAAAGAAATATAGATGAGATACAATGGAAGAAATTAAATAACTCCTGAACCCTCCATCTCACACTAACTTTTAATCCTGACAAACTCGCAAACACCAGCGTTTGAGCGTCAGGAGCCGTTTCTTGTGTTACTCACTGCCACCCGGTGGTCACCGACTTCAGGAGACACCAAACCTGGGTACAGTACCTGCAACGCAGGCTGTCATGAAACAGGCGACTGTTCCCGCAATCATGGCTCTGAAAGCACCACCAGCGATTTCCCTTTTTTTGGAGGGAGCAATGCTTGCTAGAAAGAAAATGAAAGTGTGTGTCAAACATAAGTACATGCAGATATAAAGAAGAGGAACTTACTGTCTTTTCCAGCACAAGAGGAAATCCCCACCTTGCAGTTTGAAGCAGGGGAAACAAGGGGAAATAGGACAGTTTTAGCTGGCCATTTGAAGGCCTAGTGCCAATGCTGGCTCTTTCTGTTAAGAAGGTGGCTTGCGTATAAAATGCAACTGCAGTTTGCTTCTACATTTTGCATGTTTTTGCTGGCTGATGGTGGCTTTCAGAAGCAAACCCCAATCAGCTCACTGGGGTCTGGTGCCGTGCTGGGTCCTTCTTCTCTGTGCAGGCCCACTGCTGGCATGGCAGAGCCCACTAGGCTCCCAGGTAAAGGTGCCTGCTAGGTACTCTATCTGCCTGGTGAGGAGAACACAAGTTCCTTCAACTTTTCTTTTTCCCTTGAGATCTGAAAAGTTTTTGTGTTTGTTTGTTTGTTCTTCCCCTGCAAGACTGCTGTATATGTGTGATACTTCTGCAGAAAAGAGCCAACTTCTTTCAAACCAGCAAGCTGCAGAGATGGCTTGAGTCTTTTGAAGCCCAAGAGCTGTAGTAGCTCAGGCTCATGGTTTAACGGCTGGACGAGGAGGCCTATCTCCAGGGCTTGGTCGCCTCCCCTTGCCCTCAGGCCCTCTTTCATAGTACATACATACCAAAGCTTGCACCCCTGTGGGAACCCTTCCATGCACTGCTGGATGCTGAGTCTCAGCAGAGCACCCGCTCAGCCCTTAACGCTGCTAAGCTTTAATTACAGCCTGTTCCTTTGGTTATTTTCTTTAGGAGCTGCTTGCTAAACAATATCTGCAAGATGTACTCTTACTCAGGCCTCCTATTACCAGACCAAGAGAGCCGAAGTTGGCGAACCCACAAAGAGCATAGGTGGCAATGACTTCAGATCGAACCTGGAAAACAAAGACACACTCTGTTAAGTGGTTTGAGGCAGCTCATGCTGATTTAGAGATCAGAAAACATGGCATTGTGACTCAGGGCTCTGAGTACTGAAATCACTCTGTTTTGCTTGGTTGTTGCCCCAGCATGTGACTTTCAACAGGCTAGGCTCATACTCTTACTGAGAAGTACCCGCTGCCTTTGTGAGGATTCTTAAACCATGTGATGGTTTTATTTTTCATGTAATTTGCTGTGCCTTGTTAAATTGAGTACTAGTAAAGACAAAAAAAAAAAAAATAGTTCTTCTTATTAGTGGCAATTTATCTGCTGTTTTCTGAAGGCATGAGTCAGAAAACTTTGACTCAGCTTATTGCCTATAGCTGGACTGCCTCTATAGCACTGCTGAAACCTCAAGTTTTGGCATTTATCCCTGACTTCTTTGTCCCTGAACAAGCAGAGGGCTCCCTGTCCAAAGCTGCTCTGTGTGCGCTCCACCCTGTTCGTAGAAAAGGGAAAGGGTAATCGGTCTCATGGAGAGAGGGCCCTTTGATGTGATAACAGCAGAGGGTCATTATGATTTTGGTATCCCCATTAACAGCTTATTTCCTCCCTCACTTCAGACACTTTCCTCCCCTAGGGCAACACCGGCTCAGTCTGGACTTCAGACCAGAGCAAGGCTGGTTTGGCATTTCCTTCCCTGGAGGGACCCCTCTTGGGACACAGAGTCACTTTGAGTGAAATCAGGCTGAAAATCTTGAAACTTCAGAAAAATGTGGTTCTAACATTTTGGGAAAGGAGACAATGTATCTCAGCAAATGGATTTTTATCCCCCCTTGTCAGCTTTCAGCTCCTAATTACTGTGATTTTGACACAAGCTGAAGATGCCTGAGTGAGTGTTCTAACAGGTTTCTTGTTTGTTAGAAGCTTTTGTTTCTATTCCTGTTTCATGAAGACCAATCTGTAGATATTTTCAATCAGTCTGCACATAAGCAGGAAAATGCTTTTCAAGTGCCCACACTGCCCGCTTTTCCTGGAAAAGCCTTTATGTGCTGTGATTTTCTGGCTTTCATTTGAACTTTCCTAGGTCTGAAAACAGGAAGCTGCCTTATTAGTGACTCAGGTGAGTGAGGTCTGAAGGCCACTTGTTTGCTTACTCTGAAAGTGCCTGGATGTATTAGAGAGTTCTGAAGAAGAGAAATTAAAAAAGGAAATCAAGTGTAATCTCAGCTGAATTGTGCAGCAATTAAAATGGTTTTAAATAAAACAAGAAAGAAAAAAAGAAGATGAAATACAGTTGATGGGATATGCATTTTAAGGCAGACTTACAGATTAAAAACCACCCCTATTCACTCATTCAGGAGTTCAGACCCATATTCCACTTGTAGAACATAGCATGACTACAGCAGGGTAGGTCAAAACTCTTATCTATCTAGCCCAGGATCCTATTTCCAGGATTTCCAGGAAGGGTAATGGATGCTCAGGCAAACATGGTCAGGAACGTGTTTTTGGTTTTGTGTAGAAGGCAGGTATCCACAGCACCACACCAGTTTAACTGACAATTAAAAGCTGTACAAAAGGATGCTTCCTAATCGAGGGACCTCTACAATTGCAATTTGTCTTGATTTGAGGAAGAAAAGCCTGTGCAGCTGCAAAAAGATGGGTATCAGGTTTTCATTGCCTCTGCTTGGAATGAATCAAAATTCAGCACAGGTTGATGCCAGATAGAAGAACAGTTATGGCGACAAAAGTCAGCCTTGATCACTGCATGCTCTTTGCCTCTGTGCACACTCCTGGGATGCCCTTTGTGTTGCCTGTCTCCAAGTTACTTCTTCAGGTATTATACATACTTTTGGGTGGATCTGGGTCAGTATGTGTCCTAGGTTCAGCAGTAGCAGTCATTTTTCTCCTTTTTAGTAGCTGGTGCAGTGCCGTGTTTTTGACTTTCACCCTGGGAACAGTGCTGATAGCACAGATGGTTTTAGTTGCTGCTCAGTAATGTTTACTCTGACCAAGGACTTCCTGAGTCGCATGCTCTGCCAGGGAGGAGGGAAAGCTGGGAGGAAGCAGAGACAGGACACCTGACCCAAACTGACCAAAGAGGTATTCCATACCACAGCACGTCATGCCCAGGATATAAAAACTGGGGGCAGTTAGCTGGGAGGGCTACATCACTGCTTGGGTCAGGCTGGGTATTGGTCGGCAGGTGGTGAGTGGTTGTGTTCTCTTCCCTTGTTACTTCCATTATTATTATTGGTGGTAGCAGCAGCGGTTTGTGCTATACCTCAGTTACTGGACTGTTCTTTTCTCCGTTCATGGGAGTTGCATTCTTTTGATTCTCCTCCCCATTCCTTCGTGAGTGGGGGAAGGAAGGGAGGGGAGTGAGTGAGTAGCTGCATGGTTCTGAGTTACCCGCTGGGCTTAAACTACAACAGTGTGTGAATGAGAGCAGGCTCAGGCTTTAGGTGGAAGTCCACATGCAAACTAACTTTCATTTGGCAGTTGAAGCAAATTGGTTGCACTCAGTGTGGCAAGGGAGGTATATGCCATGTAACATATCTTTAATCTCTGAGCCGTGCACAGGGGATAGTAACCTCTAGCAGAGGTGTGCCAGTAATATCTTCAAGGCTATCACCTAAAGCTTGCTGGATTTCTCTCTTGGCTTGAACTTTAATTCCTGGCTTAACCTCTGCAGGCAGGAGAATCCTCCAGTTTTTCCCAGGATTTTCTTGGGAGAGTATCTTATAGGAAAGTGCTAGCTAAGAGTGCAGTAACAACACACTCACCTTGAAGACAGACTTTGTCTTAAGCACTGTGTCTTCTGGGACATTAAATGTTCCTCAAAACTATGCTTTTCCTCTGCTATGTTTGTTTGAAATAGCTAGTGTGCTGACTGTCATGGCAGCCTCACAAAGCAATGCTGCATTTTCACAACTGAACTATGTTACTGAAAGACACATTTTAGAGTAATATGCAACCATTATCCCTTTATGCCCATATAAAAAATGAGTTGGGTTCCAACAGGAAACTATTAGATCTCATAAATCTGTACAATAAAAAATATTACTTACAGTCATGTACTGTTTCACACCATTAATGTACATGCTCCCACCGTTTTCTCGGTTGTGAATCAGTTGTGAAAGGCGCTCATAAGCCACAAATTCATTGAAGAAAGTTTTGTAACCTAGTAGTCCACCGACAATAAAACTGTCTTCCCAGTCTACCCCCATCATGAAAGTCAATGGCATGAAGACATAGGCACAAATGCTCTGTAAAATACATGAGAGAAAGGAGGTCAAAAGTTCAAAGAACAAAATTATATGGTAAGTTTCCTAAACCTAAAATAAAGATGATTTTCTTTCAGCAGAGGAAACTTGGCCTTGAATTCTTCCTGCCAACACATCTGGGAGACTGAAGGTTTTCAATAGTGTGGTAGGTTTGAGTAATTTCTAAAAGACTAACCCAAAATCTAGAAAGTAATTTCATATGTCTCTAATTTTACACCTCAAGCAAACCAAAAGTTTCAGTACCTTTTTCCCCAACAGTAGCTTCAGATTGAGTGTAGTTTTTGAAGCAAAGAAGGGAGGTCAAGTTAAAAGAGCTGACAAGAGATCGAGAATTCTAGTTCTTCTGCTGATTAAATCAAGTGTGTTAATGAAAACACCTAATTACCAGGTTATTGGACTCCAAGTGGTGTAAACAAGAGTTGTCTCTTCATAAAAGCTGACACAATTAAAGCTGTACTTTTTTTTTCTAGCCTTAAAAGTTTTATGCAGTATGGTTTATTTTTATAGGAGAGAAAACTCTGTGAAAGGGTTTATTCACATTGTCTTTAGTGAACATAACTGAGATGTTTAAGCAGTTACTATTCCTGATTTCTCTGTCCACAAAAGACTACATGTTAGTGTCTCTCAAAAGGAATGGATGGCTGAATGCAGCATGTCTATGGGTCTCAGGTCCTTATGGTTTACCTATCTGTCCAAATCTTACTCCATCAGCAGTTATTAAAACACCAGCCCTTGCGTGAGTGTGGCTGTGGAAGCTGTGCAGAGTAACATCTTAATATTGCTGAATCCACAACTGCTCTGAGTATCTATTCACTTCTACAGCACCTTTATTGCAATGTTATATCCGTGTTTCACAAAGGACTGTTATTAGAAGCTTGCAGAACAAAAAGTCCCAAACTGATGAACCAAGATTGTTGGATCAAAAATTGTATGTGGACTAGGTTAACAAAAGAAGTCCTGTTTAAAGCCTGTTTGCTCAGCTGAGTGATCTGGGTGCAGTTTTACAATATAGTTGTGTTGAGAAATAAGTGGTATTAAGCGTGGGTTCAGACAAGTCTTTCCTTGCCCCAGGGTCCTTATCTAATTGAAGCTAGTGAGTATTAAAGGCTTGATGGGGCTCTGAAGCTAAAGCCACTCTAAAGTTTAGCTGAGTATTAACAGCCCAAGAATTGTGTAATTGACTTGGCATCTGCTGCACTGCCAAGTCAGAGGAGGTAGGTAATAGCGTACAATGATCTGTAAATATACTCTCTGAGTTAGCAAGAACCACAGACAGAAACTATGCATGGACTAATGGCTATAGAAATATTTACATGGCAACAATTTGCTTTGCCTGTAACAACATTTTTCAGAAACATGCACACAAAAATATGCAGGCTTAGACCATATTAAAATACAACAACAAAAACCTCACCAACCAACCAACAACCAAACAAAAAACCCCCATTAACCATACAGGCACTTAATTTGAGAAAGGTACATTATACATATATATAAGCTGCATGAAGGACTTAAAAGACTAGATCATTGTACCTCAAAGTTCAGCTGTGGATAGTCAAACAGACTGCCCACCCAAGACAGGGTTGAGTCAAGGAAAGCTAGCAGGGCAAGGAAGGAGATCAGATTCACGGCAATGTTTGCTACCAGCAGAATGGAAGTAGAAGCACCTTGACTGGCTGCTTCCAGTAGATTCTTTGATTCACTGTATTAATGAAAAAAAAAGAAAGAAAAAAGATAAAAAAGAGTGTGAACAATGTTTAGTTCAAAAACAAATCATAGATTGAAAAGTTACATTGACATAATTTGAAATCTACTGAAGCTGTCTGTTTACTCACAAGAGAAATAGTGATGGTGTGGAGTAAGTTCTTGTTCTTCATCCTTTTAAGAGCCACCAAGGGTGTATGTTTTTGGTGCCCTGAGGACTAATCCTGGCATATTTGAGGTTTGCAAGATCTGGATCAGGTCACAGTACTGTGATTGCCTGTCCAACACTGGGACAAGGGAGTGGGCACTGCTCTTCTTTCAGGCAACCCTTGCACAGATGCCTGGGCTGTTCAGGAACAACTCCTTACAAGCTTTTTTGCTTTGCCTGTTCTCAACACAAGTGAGACTCCCTACAGATGGGCAACAAGTTCACTGCTGTCATTGTTGAAACGCTTAGTCCACTCTTGCTTTTGTCTGTTTGCATTTACAGATTTGTTACAAAAGAAAGACAGCAACAAGGAATATGAGAAAACCTCTTGATGGCTCACCTCAGGTAGGCATTTCCCTCTTTCTTTGGAGAGTTTACTGTCTGGCTCAGGTTCTTGGCACCTCTGTGCCTGTCCCAGTGAGTAGTGATAACCTCCATACATTGTACTGAGACACACTGCACCTAATTTCATAAACTACTAATTTGTGGTATATTGATGTGCCACTGATTTATTGCTTGAACATCTACTGTGTGCTACCTCTAAAGCTTATGTGCAAGGAGTTATTTTTTCAAATCTCATTTGTGCATGAGTATTACTGTTAATTTGAGCTTAGATCAGCTTACCCTTTTGCCACCCGCAGCCCACTCAGAGTTACTGTAGGTTTTTCAGTTTCAGGCCAGAATAATTTGGAAGTAGCTAACGATGCCGGTGCTGACATGACAGAAGCAGTCAGTAGGTGGGAGGCAGAAACCTGCAATTCCAGTTGACAGAAAATACCCACGACATGGAAGAAAGAGATTGAAATTTTTAGACGCTTGTACGATTTTTCTACAGGGGATCATTAAAAAGTTCACATTGCTCAGAAGGAAGAGAATGAGCAATACAGGAGAAAACCAGCTTGACTCAGGGAAAATCTAAGTAGTGAAAAGTATGGACTAATTCTCCAAAAGGCAAACTACTTCACTTCTGACTAGTGGTGAGCCTGAAGGCGAAACGGAAAAAAAGCTGTGTCCATTGGGTGCTGTTGGGTGCAGCAATAGCAGAGCAGGTGAGAAAGAGTCAGCCTTCCTTAAGACCCCCTGTATGATATGCAGTGGGACAAAATTGATTTTGTCCTTTGAAGTTGTGTTTAAAAAAATAATTTACATGCTCTAAGATAAATTCTATTCTCCTTTTACTCCTTATTCCACAAATTTCTACACAAAACAACTTCTTTGCTAACTTCTGCAGTACTTTTACCTCTCCTTTTCTTCTCTTATTGGCCTTTTTGGCCAATACTCGCATCCTGCCTCTGCCTCCCCACTGTATGTTATTCAGATATGGAACTGTGACTCTGATCAGAAATCACACCTTAAACCCTATTCTTCTGGCTTCAAGTTGCCAGCCACTCAGCAGACAAGCCATTCACTACTTTCATTTGTAAAGCTTCATTAGAACCTCCGTCACAAGTTAACCCTTTAGGCTCATAAGATTAGCAATAGTTCCTGCGGGACTTTGTATCACTGCAACAGAAGTGGAGAGTTGTTCAGTTCCTAAGTATATTCCACATGTCACTTCATGAGGACTATAGAAAAATATGCAGATCAGTCATTTCCTTGCAGCTATGGCAGGAATTCCCTCTGTATTACAAGTAGATGTTTGTGCTACTTAGTGTCTTCAGCATCAGATCTTGGTATCCATTTTACTGTCAGAAGACATGGGATTTCTCTGGTTCATTCCTTCATTAAAAGAAAGAGATATGGGAATGACTCACGTGTACTTGCAAAGCATTTTAGCTGGACTTCTGTACTTACATGATTTCAGATAAACAGCATTATTTTCCAGTTCTCTTTCCCCATCTTACCCCAAAAGAAATATATGCTCCTAAGACACTTCCAGCAATAGTTGAGAATCCTGCTGTCATGACTGCATGGAGTTCAGATTTGGTGATGTATGGCAAATAGGGCCGTACCAGGAGAGGAGACTCTGTCTGGAAGCAAAAAACAGCTACCAAATTAAGAACTTCCTTGTAAAACCTCAGCGATTGTTTTATAAACGGGGCATCACACTTTCTTAGGTGTCTTTGACTAATTAATCTTGATGTTAATGAGTGCTCTAATAGGTGGGGTTTGATTTTGTTTTTTACACCAAGATAGAAAATCGTACTAACATCCATCTTGTCTGAAGAGAATTCTTTGTCATTTGCTGTCTCCTTTGATGGCCCAATGAAATTGGCAAGAAATCCTAATCCAGTTAATTCTGTGTGAATTATGGACAGCCAGAGGCAAGGCTGTGCATCAGGTGAAACAGAGGTACCATCCACTACAGGCAGCTTAAAGCTCCCAGCCTCTCAGCCATGTGTATGAGCACATCCTGGAGGCAGTGTCATGCAGAGGTACTAGTTTAAATCTTGAAGCAGCTACAGTTGATGCGCCACTGCTAAACAATTGATATGCTAATGTTCCTGTTGGCCTTGGATAATACATATTGATCTTTCTACACTGCTTTGAAGCCTGGGACCAACACTGCTGTAGTGCAGGTTTAAAGGATTTCCTATTAAAATGGACTGCTGGATTCTGTCACATGCTTTGTGACCTACATTTATGCTTGACTTTCTGCTGGGAAAACATGGTTCCTGAAACTGACCCAGCTGTGCATTGCTGCTGACACATAAATATTCTTGAATTCTGGAAATCAGCCACCAGTCCTGATGTATTGAAGTCCTGAGTTAATATGAAATTATGATTTTTTTATACACAGATGCATGCGGATCAGCAGTATTCTACAATTTTTAGTTACCCTGTGCTAGCACGTTTTTCTCTTCTCCAACTCACCTGTCCCACAAATATGTTACCTGCAGCTACCAGAGACTCAACAGGAGTTGTTCCCATGAAAATCTGCATTATCCAACCAACCTAAAATGATTAAAAAAAAAAAAAGAAACAAACCACATTGGTCTGCCTATACCATGCACTTCTTGAACAGAATTGTGAGTACCTCAGGCTCCTCCTGGACACTAAATAGTTAAACTAAATCAATCAAAGCAGATATTTTGATGTGTCTTTATTATTTACGCACCTGTCCAAAGGGACTTGGATCATATGAAGGGAAAATATGTGAAATTTGGATTAAAGCTAAAAATGCCTTATAGAAATTTTAGCACACTATTTCAGATAGGTAAGATTTGTGGTGTTTATAACTATCTTGTGAATGAGGATGACAAAGGACTTTCCAGGGGTATCTTCAAATAAGGTTTAACTACAACCATGCCGGAAGATCTTTTCCTTCATATAGTAAGTTTATTGGGTGGATAGGGCAGGAAGTGGACTTTCCGTGAACTTATCTTAGTGGACACTGATGGTGGACAGAAGACCTGACAGAAACAAACACTTTGATCCTGAGGTAAGGAACTGGCCTCTGATCATAGCCTGAGGATCTGTGATAGGAAGGTATATACAATTGATACTTCAATGCTTAGTAGAAAGCAGAGCTCTAATGTCTGTGATGTAACCTCCATCTTGTACTTTGGGAGCTGTGAAAGGGGTAGGCAGAAAGGCAGACTTAAGCAAGTACGATGTCTGAGGAGTGCTAAAGCTAGCCAGACAAATCTAACAATTACTGTGACGTTAGCAATACAACCAGGATAGGGCAGGAAAGTGCTATGTGATGCCAATTAGGAATTTGCAGTGGTAATATTTAGAACTATTTCTGGGTTAAAAATAAAAAACTACTTTTCATATGTCACCCCTGAGCAGCTTGGTGCTGCTACAGTTAGTCTGCATGTGTTAAAAATGTGTTCCATACTAGTCAAATGGGTACCTACTGGCAAAAATCCATACCTTTGCAACAAGCCACTGCATGAATCCAATGTGGTAAAGCATAGACATCACTGTGCTGAAGAAAACCACAATAGGCAGGACCTGATTTTGAGACACAAAATCATTAGTACTTCTAGAGGGGTTTTCCTTGATTCTGTAGGCCATTTAAGTTTTGGAATGAAAAAGGAGTCATGTTTTTGAAGATACACTTAAAGGTGTTGAAAACTCATCATCAAATTTACACTTAAACTGTAAATTTTTTAACCTTCTAGCTCATTGTTTATATTTTTGCCAGAATTAACTATTTTTCATGTATCACATAGTTTTCTAACAGGACTGCAACAATTTTGAAACTGTCTGGTTTCGCATGCTATACATCAAATTGAAGACACGTTTAAAGCAGCTCAAACATCTACTGGGCAACAGTGTCTATGAAGACATAGGTCTGTACATATGTAGACTCTGAAAGCCAGGAGCAGAAAGATATACAATGTGACTGTGCTGTAGAATTCAGAACTCAGCTTCTCTTTGTCTATGTTTAAAAAATAGCTTAGACTCCTACATAGACAGAAGTTGAAGAGTTTTTGATTGGGATTGTAGCTGACTTAGTTTCACAGAATTGAGGGCAGCTTCCTTAGAAAGCCCATACTGTGTAGCTGCCTTTTAATAGTACACTATAGAAAAAAACCCTTTTATTCTCCTCTACTTATGACATTGATTACAATACCAATGAGGAGTATTCAAGAGCTCTTTAACTGTACACAGATGCAGAATCTGCTTAAAAACAAATCCACAGGTGTATATATCTATTAAGTATGAGAACTGAATGTCTTTTTCAGGGGAGACTGAAAAAAAATATTTTCCTTAAACATGTAATTTTAAAGAATTGCATGAATGGCTACCCCATTGTCTGGTGGATTATTAGATGTGTTGTTTTTTCATACTGAATAAAACTAACATCACTTGATTCTCAAGTATGTTAAATACACAGGATCTTGGCAGTTACATGCTGAGAGTTACATACATGTACAAAAAAAAAAAATCTCTTCAAAAGGCCCACAATAAGGCAGACAGATTTATTGCAGTTAAAACAGTTCCGCTAACACTAGGAAGCTTTTATGTGTGTTCAGCTGAGAGCATAATTCATTATAAATAAAAGCAAGGAACAGAATGAAAAGAAAAAAACCAAAACATTTTTGTTAGTTTAGACCTTTTCAGTAAATAGAAGTTACACCTTTCTAGAGGAGAGTTATTACTATCAGCAATTTTGATAAACATTTGGAAACTCAGTTTAGATGACCAGAACCTTTCACCAAAAGGAAAAAGTGCAATTCACAGATATCGTTGTGCTCTTCCACAAGTTATATCTAGCTAAAACCAACAATTAGTATTTCGCTAGTTTGATTTTGTGATTCTTTCAGTGATCCTCTAGGGATAGTTTGCCATGCAGTGACAGCAGAAAGTTTAGTTCAGAAAGCTGTAGTTTAGTTCAGTTCACCTTCTCCCCTGCCTTTTCTCTCCTGCCATTTCCCCCCCTGCTCCTAAACATTTTAAGATTTGAAAATACCTTTGATAACTTTAAAATGTGCTTTTCCATTTTTTGCAGTTGCAGGTATTTCTGAATGAAGTATTAGTCTTTACAAAACAGGGAATTTGCTTTTCAGTTGTGATCTTTTGTGCCTTGATTACATAAAGCTGGGGACTATTTTGTAACTAAGCATTCCTAACTAAATCCCCAGTGACTTAATGTTATGTCTTCACCACAAAGGCTAGAAACCATTTAAGAGGTAAGTAATGGTAATGAGTTGTCATGTCCAGGCTAGCTTTTATGAAAGGTGTAACAAAACCACTGCCAAATTGTTACTCTAAAATAAGCAGAACATAAAAAGGACTTGCAAGATGTCACATTGCAGCCAGTTTTCAATTGTGTGGACTGCAAATATAAACACAATGAAAAGCACTTAACTTAAAAAAAGTAGTTCATCTGAGGAAAAAAACCCCAACAAACCACTTCTCAGAAAACTTTTTTAAGTGAAAACCACTTTATTCAAACAACCCCACTCTCACACAAAGGCTTCCCATGGTGTTAATACACTGAAGTGTTAAGTCAGTGGTTTTGAATCTTGGGAGGGAGGAGAAAACAGCCTCAAGAAAACTTCTTCTGTCCATCTTCTCTCTACCAGCCTCAAGAGGACTTTCACCTTTCTGCTGGGTCTATGCAGGGTTGCATTTTGTGGGTGAGACAAAAGTGTTAAAACTGATGTAGAAGCATGTTCTCCCATTCTCAATCCACTCCTTCCCCTTCTTTGCTGTGCCAGAACCAGGGGACTAGGGGGCACAGGGTCAGTAACAGAGGGCTCCCTCTGAGGGTGTTAGGGCTTGCTTAGCAGGGCATGTATGTCCAGGCAACACCTCTATGGTTAAGAGCTGTGCAGAGACATGGGAGAGGAAAAGGAAAGCTCTGGTGGTGCTTCAGGATCTGGCACCTGGTGAAGCACCTAAAGCGTGAAGGGACACCAGGCTAGCATTGGGCCTGGGGAGGATGAAAGGAGCCCAGCCTTACTAGAGCTCCAGGTACAAGATATAGGTTGTTGAGGAATAGAATAGACCATGCAAACCTTTGTATTTGAGGAGGAGTCTGGAGGGCTAGGGAATTGGGTGGGGTACATGGCGGAGGGGCTGTTGGGAGTCTTGAGAACAGCTTTTTTCTATAGCTTTAAGGCTGTCAAGCGCATTGTGTACAGCAGGGGGAGGGCATAGTGCAACATCAGCCTTAATTGGCAGTGTTTCCTTTGTTGGCTAAATGTGAGATATACTTGTAAATAACATGTCAAAAGTCCCCTTTGATTTTTCTTTTTCTTTTTCAAAAGCATGCACTGATTGCAAGAAATTGCTTTAATGAAATAAAAGCTCTTAAAACTCCTTCTTCTGTCTCAGGGACTCCCAGTTCCTTCTTTCTGCTGGAGTGCTCTTATTCTCGGAGTGCAAAAGTCTGCCACAAAGATGCAGTTACTCTTAACAAGGATGACAAAGAGATTGTCTCTAACTTGCTTCTGCTGTTAAAAAATTCATCATTTTTATTTGGATATATACACACCACTACAGGCTGTAATGTCAACCCAGAGAAAAGTGGGGTGAGAACCACAAAAGGAAATATGAGGGGGAAATCAGACGAACCTCAGCTGTAGCAAAAGCCTACTCCTCAAAAAGGGTTACGGTATTTCCATGCAAAAGTGTGTGTGTCCCACACCGTATTTATACCTGCATGATTAAACCACTGGAATTCCCTTTGTGGACAAAAGTGTGTGGAAGTTTAGCCTCCAATATGTATAGTTCCTGATACCTACTACATACCTTTAAGTAGTCAAGTTTTAGCTTTAACCAATGAATAATGTAATGAGCACGCTGAAAAATCCTACATTTCAATGCAGAACTCGTATCAAAGTGCTCTTTAGAATTATACTTATGTGGCCTACCAATGTTGCAGTTCATGCTTCCCACAAAGCGGTCTTTAAGAAAATAAATTCTTTAATTGCTACTTTTTAATAAACTGGCTTATTTCATACTTCTTATCTATGCTGCAATATGGATTGACCTTACTAAAGAGCTACTGTCATGGTTACTGCATATGTTACATGCAGGGAGGGAGTTGAAACTGCCAGCTGCTCACAACTCCTCTCCATTTGTGGCTTGGTGTTCAGCTTTTTCCTTATTGCTCCTTTAAAGAAGTTGCTATTGATGTTTAAGGAACATCCTGGTTTCAGACATTCCTGCAGCCTGACCTTCAAAACAAAGCCTTTCTCAGGGAGTCATAATCTTCCTGGCATAGAAAGATACTGATATAACAGAAGTCTAATTTCCTGCTTGCTGGAAGCAGACTTTGCCTTTTGCAATAAACAGGATAGATGACTTAGTTCTAAGAGGTTTTTCCTGTCTACTTAGGGTGCACTTTTTTATATGGACAAGCATTCTTTTTTCAGAACTCTGCAACCCTACATCTGCATATACAGAAATCTGCATTTAAACTAACCCAGTTTAAGCATACAAATGCATGTATTTATGACTAATTAGTGCTTCCAAGACTATGTGCTCAAAGTCTGTAGTGGGCCTATAGACTGTAGCCTGGTCAGAATGCCCAGTGGGTGCATGCAAGAGATGTGTATGTGCTGGTAACTGTGTCCATCTAAGTTAACAGAAAACCGAGGTTTTCCCTGCATACTGCTAAGGATGCAGCATGGATACCCCTGTGGTCTGACAGTTTTCTGTGAAGACATACCCTATCACTTGCCTACTCTCCATCCACAGCTAAGCTGAGACTGATAAGATTCTTCTCTTCTATGGGACACTTTGAAATGTCTTGGAGCAAGATTTGCGCAGCTCAGTACTACATGCAAACCACACGAAATATCTGAAAGACACAAAAAAGCACTTTTGACCATCTAAATCTTGAAATAAATGACAAGTGTTTCAGGAGAGAATAGGCTGGCTGTCACTCACAGACACTGGGAGCAGTAAGTCTCTTTCCACAGGATGAGAAGATGAAGCACATTTTGGTGGAGCTGTGCACTTATCTGCCACTCTATTTATCATATATATTCTTATATCCAGAGGTGCAGCTCTGAAAATCAACTCATTGGTTTGCTTTCTTGTTTGTCAGTGTGAAAATAATCTACCTATCCCTGTTAGCCTGTTCTAGACATTCCACATGTCTTTTGCAGACTAATCCCATAGAATACGACTGATGGATGCATGCATATACAGAAGCAAACTTTTGACAGCAAACTGGTTCCTAGTTACGGCTTTAGTCAGCAAAGTGTTTTGCATCACCAAAGGCATTAAAAAATCATCTCAGAAAAAAATCATATTCATAAGGCATTGAGAAAAGCCACACTAATATCACTGGGGATGTGAATTAAACATTTTCATCCGCAAAATATGTAATTATGAATGAAAGCTGTCATTTGAATGCTCAATAGAGTAAAGGTGAGAGGAGACTGGAAAGTGAAACAAAAGTTACAAAAATGCTGCAATAAAAATATAATTTATATTTCTTGCTGAAATGCTTGTTTTTTTCATTAAGATGTTCTGACTGTTCTTAGTAGTAGCATATTCTGAAGGTAGCACTTTCTTTCTGAAGTACTGAAAGAGCTCAGTGTGAAATATCACCTCCAGAAAAGAGAAGATAAAAGGAGTGTAAGCCCAAGGCTGTGTGTCTGCAATACCAGACAGATTAATACCAGACAGGTCTCTGATAAAGTCCTTATACATTTCTCATAGTTGGGTGTGGTTTTCTGGTTTGGTTTTTGCTGGCTTGTTTTGGTGGTTGTGTTGGGTTTTGTGTGCGTATTTTTTTGGTTTTGTTGTGGTTTTGGTGGTTTGTTTTTATTGGTTTTTTTTTTGTTTGTTTTTTGTTTTTTTTTTTTTTTGTGATGTGTTCTTGATTCCAGCCTAAGCAGTTGTTATGTCAGGGGCTATATGTGGGAGCAAAAAAGCAGACAGGCTGCTGATGCAGGTTAGAGAGCGCAGAGCATGTAAGCTGTATTTGGGCAGTATTTCAACAGTCT
Source organism: Psilopsiagon aurifrons (assembly GCA_025447955.1). Classification (NCBI taxonomy): domain Eukaryota; kingdom Metazoa; phylum Chordata; class Aves; order Psittaciformes; family Psittacidae; genus Psilopsiagon; species Psilopsiagon aurifrons. The sequence continues at coordinate 29,080 of JAOEHY010037888.1, forward strand.
TCTAAGGGTGAGTCAGGAAATCTCCCTGGGATCTTATTACTATAATAATAATGGAATGTAATTCTTCCTGCTTATACATGGCAGTTTCTACCTCTTCTACCTGGTGTGAGTACAATTTCCACTTCTACAGGGGCAATATCTGTGAGCTAGTCATCTGCACAGCACTTTAGGATAGCACAGCATAGCATGGTATAGCACCTTTTCTCATGAAGAGGTGGGAAAGATAGACTGGTTTTCCATCACCAGGTAGGAGCCTTTTAACCTAATCCTTGTAGAAACATATACCAAAGTTCTGTCTACTTGCAATACATGTTGCCACAATTAGACTAAGCGTAACCTATTTCAGTGTATGACTGTAAATAGAAGGGCTTTATGTGGCGTTCCCAAACTTCATGCAGTAAAGAAGAGTTTTCTCTTAGCTGATTTCTTTGGTGACTGCAGTAGTATTGCATGACATAAAATGAATTTCTTTTCCAGCCATACTGTTCCATTTTCTGTTGTCTGTCTGCCACGCACAGTATATATAAAACCTGACTTACCTTAAAAGCAAAGAAATGATCCATATATTTCTCCCCGAACACAAACTTAGCACCTGTGTCAGAGTACTCCAGGAAAGTCTATGGACAGAAAACAGAGAAGGTTAGCCATAAGCTCCAAGTACCTGCCAAAAACTAAGCAAATATTGCTAGTCGTCTTGCAGAGATTCTGGTGGGGTCCAAGAAGCCTGTGCTCTGCTCTGTATGAATCTGAGTTTTACTGACTGTGGCTGGCTAAACTGAGTACCTCTGTTCTGTTCTGCCAAGAGCACAGGCTGCTTCAGAGTATTTAGATAAAACAGCAAGAGCATATTTTCCTGCAGTAGCCATCACAACAAAAGCCATAAACTGTAGTAGAAGAATAATTTACTTTTTAATCCTGAAGCTGTGGTGCATTTCTACACTCCCTCTCATACAAAAAAGTGACGCAAACAATACAGTTTAAAATGGAGATGTAGTGGCTGAAGTTCTGAAAGAAGTAGCCAAAAGCTAGTCTAAAAAACCCTTCGACTTATTAATTCTGATATGATGATGCATTTTCAAGCTCCTAAAGCCAACATTAGTAGTTAATTACACAATTAAAAATGCAGGTGTAATACCTGGTGTAACAAGCTATGACAGAAGCGACCATAAGCCCTATGGAGCTAACGAAAGGGGGCGCCAGACCAGCTTCAGTCAGGGACAAAAGGGGAGCTTGAGAACCTGGTGACAAAACACAGATGACTCCCACTCTCGCAGATTAAGAGTCAGACAGACGTCAGACTTGTACCTTCTCTCCCGCGCAGAGACAGTACATTCTGCACTGTCTTGTTTTGAATGCTCTTAATTATCTGCACTGTGAAGAACAGCTGTGAGAATGGTATCCCTGGGGTGAGAAATCTGAATGCCCTTCAGTGGGTACTCTCTGACCTACATTTTGGATTTCTCTTACTTATTACTTTACAGTAATGAGCTTTTTTAAAAACCTCTGTGCCTGCACACTGCCTGCTGGGGCACCTACACACAGTTCCTGTCCCCTCTCAGGAAATCCTTTTGCTGCTTGCAGCTGTGGATTTTGCCACCTGTGGCTGAATTAATTTTCTTATACGCCATGAGAACTATGAAATGCTCCTGGCGCAAGATGTGTGGCTTCTCTGAAGACTGCTTCTGCCTTGCAAAGTCCCAGTATACCAGGTTTACTGCAAGGATGCTTTGGAGCTGGGCCAGGTCTAAGAGTTTCTGTGGGTGCCCCAGACAATAGTGTGTTTTGTTTGAAGGGTACGAGTTATAATTAGTTATAAGCCCAAGGATGGTAAGGCCATTAAGATATAGGGTCACCTTGGCTATTATTTATGACCCTGTCCCACATGATCTTGGGTTAACTGGACAAAAAAGGGCACTAAAATGTTGAATTTGGGGTGTCCTGAACATTTTGAGAAACCAGATTTTCTTGAGGGGGGAAAACATCCAGGTGCAAATGGACCCTCGAACTGCCTGGCTGTTATGTCAGACTGTCAAGATAGAAAATGATATAAATATGGGGGTTGTTTGCCCTGTAGCTTACCTGGGTCTGAATGCCCAGCCAGTTAAATACATCAAACCCCACTTTGGTCCTCAGGATAAGCAGCCCAAGAATAAATTGCATTCCTATTCCTGAAAATACTGGTCTCCAAGCAACCTAGATGGACAGAAACAAGCAAACAAAAAAAACCGCAAAGAAACTCCTTGTCACTTAAATACATAATAATGTATTTCTGATGTTAGTTAAAATAATGTAAGGGGATATTTGACTATATTGCAGGATAGGAGCAGTTGCCACAACAGGTTGTAGGAGACTTGAAGCACGAATAAGCTCTCCTAATTTGAGAGCTCTATGAAATGCATGCCTCCATCTATGCTAGCGGATCAAAGCCTGGCTAGGTAAGAGTGGACATGCCCATTTCAGCATCATAGTCTGCAAGTAACCAAATAGTAGGAAAAGGAGAGCTAGTTCTTCCTATGCTAGAGTTTATAGATTAAATAGACATACATCAAGGCAGTAGACATTTTTTTTTTCTTTAAACTGGAATGGAAACATAAAAAAAAAAGAAGTAACTGAGCATACAGATTCTTCACTTATCTGGTGTGGGAATAAGGAGATTTTGCTACAGTTTTTTGTGTGTGCTTGGGTAATTTCAACTCTGCTTCTGTTCCTCAACTTTAAAGATCTTTGAAACTTGCAAACTATTCACAGTTAGATATTGCAATTCATAAGACATAAAGGCAGCTGGCAAAACTGTGCCTGCCTATGATTAGTGCCTCTTCACTATACTTTAGATTTCTGCTTTGCTGCCTCAGAAAATATCTTTGTTTTGTGAAAACTGAATGTTATTTTTTACAAGGCAAAGACCTGAGATGGCACTCTTCAATTTATTCAGATGCTATTTGAATAAGAGAAACCCAGTTAGGTTTAATAAGTACCTATGGGAGAGCACAAAGCACTTGAAGTACGTGAGTTTACCTCAGTTGGAGGCTGAGTCTTTGCTGAGGGTACTTTTTCTGTTAAGAAAGCCTTAGCACTGATGCGGGAGTGTTGAAAAAGTGTTAGCGAAATTTGGTGACCCGGGCAATGGATTAGTCATTAATTTAAGACTGATAAAAGTATGCACTGTATGCTAGGCATGCACACAAGGGCAAAATCTGAAGTGGGAGTTGCGATGGCTAAAGTAACCCCTTTGTAATATCACAACAGTACAGAAAGGACATCATCTGGAAAATTAAAATAAATGGCATTGACAAGCCTATGGGAGTGGGTTGGCGAAAATTGAAGACCTCAGCTTGGCATCAGCTGCTGCATTTGAGGTGGAAATTAAACTTGTGAGAGATTAAGAGAGCATAAATGAGGGAAATGTCTCCAGCTCCAAGTGTTTTGTGTTGTTGTGATGACAGTGTCCTCAAATAAATGCTTATGATGCCCTGAAGACTGCTGTGAACCTCCTGCAAGTGGAAAGCATGGAGCAGGCCTGCCTCATCTTGCACTGATACTTAAGGAGGAAATGTGCTCCAATCATTTGCATCAGGGCTGGAACAAAGGACAGGCAGCAGACTCGAAAAATAGTGAGACCCAGATGCTGGTACAGCCCCACATCTGCTCCCTAGGACACCAGAGCAAAATTAATTGCCTCAGAAATTAAACACATCACTGGGCTTTGGTAAGCCTAAATTTTGATGTTCATGGATTTTCCATTATTCTTGCTGAACTTGGTAGTGGCACAGAGAAATAGCTTTTGAGACATTGAACAAAAAAAAAAAAAAAAAAAAAAAAAGCACCATTAAATACTCACTCTGGTTGGATACTTGGAAAAGATAAACATCAAGAGAACATATATCACAAGCCCACCAAAGGAGATCAGCTGGTGGGATCCCTGTTTTGCTGTGTCAAAGATGAGCCAGCAGATGATAGCTATAATAAGAGTTGCACACAAAACCCTATGAAAAAGAAAAAGGGTCAGGCATGGCATGCTGAAGTAGAACAGATATTCCTTCCCCTCCCCACAAGAGTTATATCTTAGGCTGTGAATTAACTCTGAGTAATGTATTAAACTGAAATGTGTGACTCTACACAAGCAGGAACCTGCCTTTGCTAATGCAACGTTCATTGGTGGCATCCAGAAGAAATGTCCTCTAACCATGTCTCCAAAGTCAGAGTGCAGGGGAAACTCAATAAAGCACAAGTCACTCTTGTCTGGGAGTTATCTCTGTTAAATGAAGTGTGAGAAGGTACCCTCCTTTCTCCTCCATCCTCCTTTACCTTCCCTGTGCTCTTTATTGAATGTTAGCTCTGGGCAAGGCAGGCTGTGTTTTTTTACGAATTGCACTCTGCTGTTTAAGTGGTGGATCCAAACTGCAGAGTGCAGGTTATGAACTATATACTTCTTTGTAACTGGCTATAGTCTGTTTAGAAAAATAACTTATCACAATTTCAGCTATCCCAGAAACAGTGACGAGCCATGTGTGCACCTGTGTTCAGTGTTTCTATGGTCTCCAGTATTACAGAACTATGTTCAGCTTGCATATTGAAGCCTGAGAGCCAAGGAAATACACCATCCGTTGACACAGATGAAAACTAAGCTTAGTCACAGTTCTCTAGTATTGTTTGTGTCCAACAGTTGTTTAGCTTCCACTGATTTCGGCAGTACATAGATACTTATTTTTACCCAAAATGGTTAGCCATTGCATGGCTGAATAACACTTTCTACACTTGAAACACTTTCTGTCTCTTGGAGGAATCCATAACCTAGTTAAGCACTTAACCTGTGATATGTAAAATTTAAGGATTGCAGCCCAGGTATTACTGCCCCTGGCTTCTTCCATCTGCTCATCAGGGCTTTCCTGTTCTGTCTGCTCCTGCCCCCAGAAAGGCTGTCAGGTTGCCTAATGCAGATGTCTGTGTGTGATTAGTCTCTAATGTGGCTCCTGAGCAGGACCACAGTCTTTACAGCATCTTTCTTAGAAATTTCTGCTCCTGTAGCAAAAATTTTGAAACCTTATGAGAAAATTGGGACATTTCTGTGAATACAAAAGGACTCCTCCTTAGAGCTCTTTCCTCTGATAGGAGGTGACCTAGCTGAGACAGAAGGTAGCTGCCCAATTTCTCTTCCTTTTTAATAAGAATTCATTTGGTGTTTACTCTGGTCTGTGAGCCTCCTTTAGCTTCCCATTTTCCCAGGAATAACTTAAATATTCCCTTTAACTGACCAGGAATTCTTGGAATAAGTATCTACCAGTTCTAAGTTTTTACCACTTGTCTACCAGATGAATGTCTATCATCCCAAATAAGGCTGTATGATCTTATTACGGCACTAAATATGGCTGCCTTGTTTTAATTCCTAAAGGTCAATTAAAAGTTGCTATGTGGAGATGTGAACAAGTAGTGTCTATATAACACACATTGGTCTTTAGTAGTCTGCACATGTTAGAATTGAATTTTTTACGTATCTCATAAAATTGTCACTCTGAGCAAGTGACAATAAGACACTTTCTGGCTTGCCTAATGGAGGCAGGCTACAACACATCTGAACTACTACAAACATAGAATCATAGAAGAGTTAGGGTTGGAAAGGACCTTAAGATCATCTAGTTCCATTCCCCCCTGCCATGGGCAGGGACACTCTCTTTTCAAACCCAAAACTTGTCCTATCTGAATGTGAAGAATTTTTTTTTTACACTTTCTGACAAGATTTTTGATGCCTAGGTATTGCATTGCAATTTTAAAGGTGTACCTGACATCTGTAAACTTGAAAATATTAAATTATTCTGTATGTATTCTTGTATGATTGATCCATAAACCTGTGCTTATGGGTGCCTGAGGTGAAATAAAACTGTAGGGGTAAATTGACTAATGCTTTGTCTTTCTGCATAAATAGGAAGTAATTAATATTTACCATTTCAGGCAAAACCACTGTTTCTCCAGATATCGTACTCCAGCGGAAAAGTATGCAGCAATTCTGTCTCCATACTTAGCTATTAAAAAATCCCAGCAGATGAAGGAGATGGCTAAGACAGTGATGATAAAGAGTGGGAAGGCTCTCTGAAAATCCAAGCTGCAGGCTGCAACGACTACTGCCAAATATGCTGTCACAGAAACAAGAATATGTCAGTGAGGTTGGCCTTTTTAAAAACAGAATCAAATCCCAAGTGTAAAGGATGTGGTTAAAGTTAGGCTTGTCTTTATCTTTTGAGTGCTTTTTTGACCCTTGGCCTAAATATTGAAAAATTTTGTTTTCATATATAGTGTTTTTACTTATGATATGCTCATTGGTATGTAAGGTGGCTTTCATCCTGTCGAAGCAGGTTATATGCTTTGGCCAAGACAAATTCATATCAAACATGTTAATCACTTGGGAAAATCAAATATGTCTACAAAACTGCTTTTTCCTGTGTAAAACCTGTGAACAATGGGTCTTGCTCCTGCTTCCACAGGAAGATGAGTTTATCCAATAAAATTAGTAGAAGAAACACTTAAAAACTTTCATCAGTTGCCTGATTTGATGTCCCTTTTAAGTAATTGGGAAGCTTAGAAGTAGTTTACTTCATAAAGTAGCTGTGAATCGATTTGTCATTTGGCAGGATTTTTGCAAACACATGCAAGCCAGTGAAATACTCAGTTCTTGTAAATAATAATCTGATTTTGCCTATGGCAAATAAGGGAGAAGAACTACTGATATTTGTAAGGCAAGTTATTTTTTATGGATTTAACCCTAACATATCCGTAGAACTCACTTTTTTGAGCCAAAATATGTCTGTACTATGACAAAGCAAGATGAGCTTCTGCTAGGAGGGCAGGATATTCAGCATGCAAACAACTCTTTTCTAACCAGTTATGGAATGCTGATACATATCATACAGACATATTTTACATATTTATGTTCTCAGTGCTCAGGTAGAAGGATCTCAAAAAGAAGCTTGGTGAATTGGAAGGAAACAAACCAAACCAACCTACTGATTAATCAGGAAAGGGACAAAGAAGAATATCTGACTGACTTTGCAGTGCATACTGACATAAACCGTATTTCCTCTAGCAAACATTTGCTGTGGATATCAAGTGATATGGGTCAGAACAGAAAACTTCCATTTCTAGCCTGCTGACTTCAAGTTCAGTCCAAGTTGATGCCTGACTTTTTAATGTGATCTGTGCGTGGTTTTGGGCAAGTTCCTGGAACTGTAATTTAACAAGCCTCCTGGAGTGGGCTGGTAATGAAGCAGACGCAAACAGAACTACCCTTTCATCCCAAATGTAATTGCTAGTCAGAGTTGAAGCATGATGCAGGAGCAGTGTTAGCAAGATCGTGCTTTTGTTAAGTTTGGGAATCAGTGGAGGTTTTGTGATCTGGAACTTTCTCTGGGTCTAAATACATTTTTGTCTCTGACAAGAGTTTTTGTGTAAGATAGAAGACAGACACAGTCTATAATCTCATAAAGGTAAATAAATAAAACTTCAGCAACCTTTGGTATAATATACTGTACCTGTTATTAAAATTCCATAGATCGCAAAGTGAATTCCGGTCTTATGTTTCTTGCAAAATTCACAGGCTTTATCGTATTTCTTTTCTAAATACCTAGCAAAAAGAAACAAAACAAAACCAAAAATAAAAAAAACCCAAACAGAACAGAAACTTAAGAGGTAAATAAAAAATAAATAAATAAAAGGAGTGATTTGCACAGGAAGATCAGGTTAAATTGTTCAAGATTCCCTGTTGGAGTATGCTGCACCTGGTGAGACTTAAAATCATACTCCAAAATGCCAAAGAAAATTGTGCTGACATCTGCAGAACTTTTTGAGGGGACTCCTTTGATTTGATGTGGAACATGTTGTCACTGTTTAACCCCAGTCAGCAGCTAAGGAGCACACAGCAGCTCCATCACTCCCTCCTAACCTCCAGTGGAATGGAGAGGAGAATTGTAAAACACATAGGCTGAGATACGAACAATTTCATAATTTATATAATAAGATGATGATAATAATAATAACAACAATAATAATAATCAGTAGTAGTAATAGTAGTAGTAGTGGTGGTGGTTGTGATGGTGGTAGTAGTTGCAGTAATAAAGTGAGAGAGAGAAGGATAAAGCCCACCACCCACTGACTGATATCCAGCCCATACCTGAACAGCAATGTGGACCCCAATTTGGCCCCTTCCTGCCAGCTGTGCCTAGTTTCCATACCGAGCATGATGTGCTGTGGAATGGAATACCCCTTTAGGTAGTTCGGGACAGGTGTCCTGTCTCTGCTTCCTCCCAGCTTCTTCTGCCCCTCCTCACTGGCAGAGCATGAGACTGAAAAGTCCTTGGTCAGGGTACGTGCTGCTTAGCAACAACTAAAACACTGGTGTGTTAGAATTTTTCTCAACCAAAATACAACACAGCAGCAGCTACAAGGAAGAAAATAAGTTAACTAACCCAGCCAAAACTAGGACACAAGTAAAAAAGAAAATCCAACTGCCTAACTGGTCAAATTTAGAAGGCCAATTCTGCTCACCCCTGAAGTACAACTTTTCTGTTCAGAGGCCCATTAATAGGGTTAGTGCAAACTGGTACATAAAGTTTCAATGCTCATTACTAGATCCACAGATTGTTAATACAGCCAGCTCAGCACTCCAAATTGGAGCAGTAGTAGTTGTAAAGGCCTAAAGCTGCATTTCTATATGCAGAATAACCAATATCCATCTAAAACCTCATTACAGTGTACATAGATTTTTCTGTATATTTGAAAAATTCATTGTTAATTAAATTAACTTTTCACATATGACTCGTCATTTTATGGAAGCTAAGCTGATTTATTAATTTGAATGTCCTATCCTAGTACCTGTTAGTCCACTTACTACGTGTTTCAATTCTTTCTTTTCTCATCTTGCTAAGGGTAACAGAGTGATTTTATAAAGGATGGCTTGGGAAATTTTGGGAAATAGCAGTTAAAGGGATTTAATTCAACACAGATTTCCCATGTTAAGCATGCTGGCCATGTAGACTTATGTCAGTTACAAAAGCTGTAGCTAAGTAAACACCCTTGTGTTGTGCAAGCTGAAAAAGAAATCACAGCTATAGCTCAGCTTTTCTGATGAAGTGGTGGCTCACACCCTGCAGTCTATAAATGCAACGTTATATAAACTGATTAATTTAAAAGAAATTGGAGGTAAACTTAAGGAGTATTAACTTAATTCATATCAGCACTCTGAACAGCAAGGCAGGAACATATCCCTTCACCAGTGCAAAGAGTAAAAGGGTCTCTGTTAAGTCTTAATTTCTTCTGGTATTTCAGTTTTAGTTCTGGAAATTCCTGTTGCTTCACAGATCATAGCTTCTTATTTTTTTCTTTTAGTTGTAAGAACATGAGGTTATCTACCCACCCTCAGCAGAGATTAGCTATAATAGGAAAAGAAAAGGAAAAATGAGAGACAGATGCTTGAATAAACCGGAGTTGCTTTATTAAATTTACAGTTCATCCATCAAGCAGAAAAAGGGAAAAAATAGTATCTACTATCTATTAATGATACTTATGAGTCCTTTGGGATTTAAAATTGTTATTTTTGTATTACAACTCACTATAATCTCTTCTTTGCTCTAACATCTATTTCTCCCTAGTTATTTAGGTGGTGTCAGGATATTTTGAATGTTGAGGCATATATATGTCACAAATATGCAGCTCTGTGCTGAAAGGAAAGATTACTTCCTAAAAGCCAATCATATAGGCTTAAAATGAAGCACACTGGAGAAACATAGTATCTCTTAAGAACATTTAAAGTAGAACTTCAATTTGAATATTTGTATAAACTAAAACTATTCTTGTTTGCTTTTGCAACTCAAAAGTTTTTCTGATCTGCAGGTACTCTATAAGTGAACGTTAACACTTAGCACGCAGTGAATGCTCGTTATCAACTGACTGATCTTTCAAATGGGCTGTGTCTCAGACCACAGGCTATTCAGTACTATCTGTTGAAAGAAACTGATGACATTAAAACTGGAAGCACCCTTTGTGAACATCCCTTTTGAGAGATATAAGGAAGACATTAGGTCACATTAGAGCCTGCTTTTGGAAGCTAATTTACAAAAAAGTAACTTAGTAGAGTTGTTGAGTTATAGAGTTGTCAGGTGCTCAAAATGGAAAATAAGCCCAGACAAAGCAGAAAACCAACTATGAAACCGGAAAGCACAGAACAAGCATCAGCATGACTGTAATCAGAATAGAGCAAAGTGCTCTTCAGCTTGCAGCCCAGGAGGAGCTTTCACTGCCGGAAGGAATGGTACCTGCTGCAGACGTAAGAACAAGGGGACCTTGGGAACAGAAAGCTCCGTGAATTGGACTTTATTTATCCCTCTGTTCTCCATGGGAGTACAAATAAACAAGAATGAATAAAAGCCATACAGGCTTCAGCTCTAAGACAACTCAACCCAACTCTGTGCAGAGGTGTCTCCTGACAAGTGACACCTGTGGGCCCATGTTTGAAGGGGAGGGGCCTCACGAGCTTTGTACAGCCAATTGTGTACCAATACTTGCATATGCAGTTAACATACTTGTGGGGTAAAGCTAGATACACGCCATTGGAGAGCCTCATCAAACTTGGATGTCTGATTTATCAAATCTCAGCTGGTTTTTTTTTGTTGGTGGTTTTTTTTTTTTTTTTTTTTGCTGGACAAGACTCTAAATGTTTTAAACAAGAAAGTGTTTCATGAACTGCCAAAGAAATGACAAGCCTCCAAAGAACAGAGAGGCAAAATGAAAGAATATTTAAGTTACGTCTAAATACTCTTGCTAGATTTCTGAAGCAGTATTTTAAGCCATTATATAATGAGATCAGTAAAACTGATCATACTAACTAGTGCAAGTTCTGTATGTACTCATCGAAAGCATGACTAAAATCTTCACAGCTCCTCCTGGTATGTAAGTGTGTACAGGCAATGCACCTTTCCAAGTAGTCCCATTTGAGTAAGACAAACTGCTATTTGAGATATCCAGTACATGAGTTGCTCATAGAAAGACAGCTTCAAAACTGAAATTATGTGCTGTATATGAATGAATATGAAAAGTACAGTATGATTTCTGTGAAGGCTTATATGAAGATTCAACATGACAGAAAAATACTAAGACATTAAAATAGGATTTTAAACATTATTACTTAAATTTTTTAATGTCTTATGCATGGTTTGTAGTTTTCACCAATAAACTAATCCTCAGGTAAAATGTAGACGTGTGCTCTCATGTGAGGTCACCTGACACCAGAATTAATGGTGTAAAAATTCTGCTCCATTAAAACAGTTTTTTTGCAGTCCTCTCC
>JAOEHY010037889.1:0-12489 GCA_025447955.1 Psilopsiagon aurifrons
AGAAAGAAAGAAAGAAAGAAAGAAAGAAAGAAAGAAAGAAAGAAAGAAAGAAAGAAAGAAAGAAAGAAAGAGAGAGATAACTTGTCTGTGTTGACCAGAATTGGAGGAGTTAAAATATTTCCCACGATAGGAACGCCAGGTCCTTTCATTAGAGGATGGAGTAGGAGCCGCAGTGTTTGTCAGTCTGGGAAGCGGCGCGTCAGACGGGTTGATGGGAAATGGGGAAGTTCGGATTTATCTTTAACTCGACACTTTTAGAAAGAGGTAAGAACAGTCTTCTCGGAGCGACGTGTACCGTCAGGAAGAGACTTTAATGACAACGTTTACAAAAGAAGTACCTGTAAATCCAGCGAGGGATTCAACACAGCCGTGTAACTAAAGAGGAGGAAACACGAGGGTTCAGAGCATCGTTTTGTGGTTTGTTGGGGGGGAGTGTCTTTTTTTTTTTTTTCTTTTTTTTTTTTTAATTAATTTTTTATTTATTCCTCCCCGTGTTAGCGGTCCCGTTGATGACGGAAGGAGGGGGCGATGCCCTGCAGCCGCGGACTGGAGGGAAGGGACCGTCCTCGCCGGGCACCACTGCCCACACCCCGCCTCAGCGGCTCCCCTTCGGCTGCGTCTACCTGATTGTCAATTTTCTTTCAAAGTTTATTTTTATGAAAAACAAGAGGAAAAGCTTGGGCTTCCAAAGATGTCTAAAAAATTGATTTATGGTTAGTATAAAGACAACAGTATAAATAACAAAGGAGGCGGCAGCTGCTGCGCAGATTGCTATGGAGACCCTAATGAAATTAGCACTATCAGAGGGTTTCTAATTTATTTTTTTTTTTTTTTTTGCTTTCTAAGCTTCTAATTTGTTTCCTATTTCAGATAGCCAGAGTGTAATTTAAAACAGTAAAAAAAGAAGAAAGAAAATAAAATAGCCCACCCAAATAATAATGTGATAGATACCCAGTCAATAAATAAATGTTAACCTCACCGAGGCTTTTGTAAGCAGGATTTGATCTGAAACAAGATGGCCAAGAGCCCTGCTTCTTAGATCGCCTCCTCCAAGCGGCTGTGCTTCCAGCCAAGGGTGGCTTCACCCGGCCAAGCCAGCTGCCCCCAAGCCACCCCGGCGCTCGGAGCCGGCCAGAAATAAATACTTTCAAAATAACTCCGATACTATTATTTTTTTTTAAAGTGTAACGGCTCTTTTGTGCGATGCCACAGTTTGTTTTACTCTATTCATGACTTACGACTTGCTGTCTTAATTAATCCTTACATAAACTACGAACACCAGCCACTGTTACAACTGTTCAAGACTACTCTCTCAACTAGCTCAGACCGAATATACTAAATAGGTGAAATGTCAGTCACCACGGACCTGAATCGCTCTCCCGAAGTATTGGTGAAGAAATTCTACAAATACCCACATAAATACATTAAGACGAGGATAAATAATCAGTGATTCAAAAATGTTTAGCTTAAAATAATAAATACATATCTTTTAGTCCAATGCGATCCTTACGTTACGGAAGAATTCATAAATTAACTTCTCTGGAATAAGTTTACGCTCGGGCGAGTTCCCACCGCTCACCCCTGCTCTAAAACACCTCAGCATGACGCGCTGCTAACACTACGGCATCTCTAAGACTTACCTTCAAGTACATCATTACCAGCTTACCAGTCCCTCGGTTTGCAGTATATTGCACTGTCATGCTTAAACACAGCTCTAAGAGAAAGGTTCCTGCTCGCGGACCTACCCGGGGCTGAGGAAGAAAGAAGGGAGCTGCTAGGGGAGACAAATCCACTAACACTGTTGGCACTCGAGAGCAAAGTAACACTGTCCCGTCAGAAAAGTGAGGTAATGGAGAGGGGAGCGGGCCCCGCCGCCCGCCGCCCCGCTACAGATGCGTGAGCTTGGGTGCCTCCTGCATCCGTCCCTGAGAGCTGTGGTGGGAGGAGAGGTCCGTGTAGGTGGGGTGGGGGTCGCAAGGTCCGTGGTGGTGGCCCCCGGGGATCTGGGCGGCGCAGCTGTAGTCCACGCTGGCGGAGGAGGGGTGCTGCAGGTGCCCCAGGTTGAACATGGGGCCAGAGGCCGGCATCGAGTCCACGAAGTTGCCCCCCACGTAGACGGGGCTGCCCTGCAGGCTGGGGTTGGCGAAACCGCCGCCGCCGCTCTGCATGGGGTGGGGGTCATACTCCGCACCCGCGTAGCGCTTCTGCTGCGGCAGGCAGCTGCTCAGCGGCGCCGTGTAGGCGGCCAGCCCGTACATGCTCTGCTGGGATTTGGCGAAAGAGGTGGGCGAGGGCGCGTCGTAGCTGAGGCTGTTGACGCTGGGGAGCTGGCTGGAGTAGCCGACGTGGTTTGGGCCGCTCAGCGGGGGACTGCGGTCCGGAGACTGTCCGACGGGAGAGTGCATGATGCCTTTGGCTTTCTGGTCCTTTTTGTACTTCATTCGGCGGTTCTGGAACCAGATCTTGATCTGCCGCTCGGTCAGGTTGAGAAGGTTGGCCATCTCCACCCGGCGGGGCCGGCACAGATAGCGGTTGAAGTGAAACTCCTTCTCCAGCTCCACCAGCTGCGCGCTGGTGTAGGCTGTGCGCACCCGCTTGGAGGCCGGCCCTGGGGGGCTTTTGTCCTCGCAGCTCTCACCTGCAGGAACGAGACACAAGTTGGTATCCCCCCGAAAGCCTCCCCGGGGTCCCCAGGAGCCCCCCTCGTTTTGCCGCGGCCCGGAGAGCGGGGGCAGGGAGTCCGGGAGAGGCTTCCCACCCCTTCCTGCCCAGCACGCACCTTCCCCAAGGACGCCAGCGGCCCTGTCCAGGACCGTGGGGACCGCGCCTACCGCCCCGGGGCTGGCGGGGTGGGAAGCAGGGCAGGACTCGCTAGCCTTCCCCGCCTGCAGCTCCCGGTGGGGCTGAGACCCCCGAGCGGTGTATGGGAGCCATTGCCCCTGGAGGAGGAGGGGAAAAGGGGCAGGGGCAGGGGCTCAGCCCGAGAGGCTCTGCCTGGCTCCTCGGGCAGGCACTGGGCAGGGCCGGGGGTGTCGGGCTACCTGAAGGGGCGCAGGTGCTTTTCTGCTTTGAGTTCTGCCAGGACTCCTTCATCCAGGGAAATATCTGCTTGCTGAGGGTGGCGGTGGTCGAGCCCGAGGAGTTGGGGCCTCCCTTGTTTTTTTTCGGAGGGGGCGCGCTGGGAGGTGGGTTGGGCGGGGATGAGGGCGGCAGCGCCGGGGGCTGCTGCTCGCCGATGCCCGAGGGCTGGCTGCCCCCTGGGCCGCCCCCCGCCGTCCGCATGCAGCTGCCGCTCAGCTCGCTGCCCTTGTGGGCCGGGGCACGGCCGGGAGCCGAGCCCTGGACGGAGCAGGCGGAGCCGGGGTACTCGCCGTCCAGGCCAGCCTGGCCGTAGGACTGGTGGGTCGCGCCGTAGGGGTAGGCGTCGGCCTTGCTGTAGCTGTAGCCCCCGAAGAGCCCCGCGTTGTCGTAATAAGCGGCTTTCTGCATCCTCCGCTCTGCAATCGCCGAGGCCCGCGGCCCCCGCTCAAATAACATTGACCGTTGCCCCGCGCCTCACGTCGTCGGCCCGGGCCACTCGTATCCACCTGGGAAGGGGAACAGCGAGGACACAAAACAGACCTTTAGTGGGGGACGACGGCTGGGTGCCTCCTGGCTGTCCCTGAAACGCCCTGCACCCCAGCACCACCACCCACACCCCCTCCTCGGCAGGGTCTGTAGGCTTTGGAGACGGCGGGACAAGAGCATAGGCAGAGGGGAAGAAGCTGGTGACATCCAGGAAGGAGCATGGGACACCAGATAGGAGCAGAGGACATAAAGCAAGGAGCAGGAGACACCAGAAAAGGAGCAAGGGGCACGAGAGAAGGAGCAGGGGGCATCAAGGAAAGAGCAGGAGACGCCAGAGAGAGGAGCCGGGGACCCCAGAGAAGAACCAGAGTCACGAGGGAGTGAGCAGCAGACACCAGAGAGAGGAGCAGAATCACCAGGCAGGAACTAGGCCAAATTGGAGCACACCAAGGAGAAGAGCAGGGCACATGAGGGGTACAGCAGGGAAGGAGCCACGGAGAGCAGTGGTGCTGAGGGAACGGGAACACATTGGCGGGACTTCCCAGAGACCACTTTCTGATGCATTTTGGGGAATGTTTTCTTGCTTTGTTCTGCCTGTGGACCTTTCCCCTACGAGTTAGGCCAAATCGCTCTCCGCTATTGCAAGGGAAGGGCTCCCACTGAGCAAGGCGAGGCTGCGCTGGGTGATGTTCCCAGGGCCCCCCCGGTCCATTTCAGCCCAGAGCCCCCCGCGCCCCTCTCCCGCCCGGCACGCGTGCGCAGGGCCGCGCAGGGCTGACATGATGGATTGAGCCCGAGCTGCGGCCGGGCAGAGGCAGAAAAATCCCGTCCTCTTTGTAAACCCGCCCTTCTTCTTCCCCCGGATTCCTCCGGAGTTAAAGTGTAACCGGCGCCATTCACTCCCTTCACTTTGCACTATAAAGGAAGTCTCAGGTCAGCTCCCCTATTTAATTCTGTGATGAATTAAATTCCCTCACCCAACGTTTCTCGACCCTTTTATTTGCCCCCAGTAGAAAGAACATGAGAGATGGGAGATAATTTTTAGGGGTTTCTCTTCTCTTTCCAGTTTGCGAATTTGTGGCGCTCCCCTCCCCGCCTCCCGGCCCCCCGATCAGGCTGTTTAAGCCGAAAACGCACTGTCCTCTCGGGGCAAACGTTTTGGGCCAGGGTGCTACTCCTTTTTCCCTTGCAACTTCTCTGCACTTTTTGCAAGATAGAATCTGTTTTGTGATTTTGTCGCCGCCTTTTTAATATTCCCTGCCCTTATTTTTTTCTTGTCGGATAGGTGTTTTCTCCCACGGTTTTAGTAATTCTGTAAATTAGCACGTGTTTCACCTGGCAATGTCAGTCTGTAACTCAACGTATCTGCAGAGTTCGTTGCATTTCTTCAGGATTTAAGCCTATTAACATACCAGAGAACAGTAGCTAGAAATTTTTGAGCTCTGTCCGATAATTACAGTTCTCCGGCCTATACTTGAGCAATACTACCAGAATACTGCTCTTTGTCCCGCAGCCTTTGGTACCACGAAGTACCGCTCATCTGTAACCTAAAATTCACCGGGATTATACATGTCTGCGTAATTCAGAATAACCTTAGCGAGCTGCTATCCGCGGCAGCTCTTGGCTGTTTATCCCCTATCACAAACCTCTGGGGTCCTTTTCTTCCCTGAACAAAAGATTGGGATGATCTGCTAAGCTGATGGAAATGGGAAAAGAGCTATTTTCCTCTCCTGGAAAATTTTAGTTTAAAAATATTGTCTCTGGCAATGGGCGGTGGCGATTCAGATGCTTTTTAATACACTGTGACGATTTTGACGAATCCTGAAAGTATTTTTTTGTGCAAAATAATTCTGTCGCTCTTTTTCCACTTCCATCATCTACATTTTCGGGAGCGGTCTGGACTGAGGACTTTTGTTAGCATAACACCGCCTTAAGCGTAGGCTTTTATGTGCCTTGTGAAATACAGTTCCCAAAAGAATAAGCAGAATCTTAAGAAAGAATATTGCTGTTAAGCTGTTAAAAGCCTTATTTCTTTTCTGAAATACCAACTGCTTGTGAACTCTGCTTGAACCTAAAAAGGAGGCTATGGGCCATAAATCACATAGACAATGCTCAACTGTTTGGTGGCTCATCTTTAGATCTTAAAAAGAGAGTGAGGGAGAGAAAGAGGGGAGACAGACCTTTCCAGGGTTTGATTTTCCACGAGTGCAAGGCCCGGGGTGATGTTTTTAGAGGTAACACCGAAGAGGGGCTCAACACTTGATGGTTTGGCCACAAACAGCCTCCAAGGGGGAAAAAAAAAAAAAAGAGGTGACATCCAAATGGCGGGGCCGAGCGGTGGGAGGTGGGCTCAGAGCCTCCAAGGGTAGGAAACCACAACGTATCCATGTCTGTGTTTCAGATTTCCCTTCCTCCTCTCCAGAAAGGTTAACCTTATCTGAACTGTCGGCGTTCGACACGACAGTGGGGATTTTTGTCCGTCCCGCCGCTGGCTCCAAAGGCTTTGGAGGTTACCGACCCTCTCACGGCAATACCTGGGGAGAAGCCGGGAGCCCATGTATCCACCCTGCGCTTTCCTCTCGACACCTCCATATTAAGCAGTTCTCTACTAAAACTTCCACTACACTTAATTCTGCTGAGGATCAATATCTAATATGATACCGAATAAATAAGAGGCGGTGAGCGTGGCCAGCGGAGCGGTTATTAAAGCAGCTGGAGCTCTCAGGGTGCATATCAATGCACCTGTCATTGCGGTTTGTAACAAAATTTATGACTGCTAGTGCTGTGGCAGTAAACGCTCCGGCCAGGAATGAAAAGGAAAACACTTCCCAAGCCACGGCACTTTCAGAAGTGCAAAGCAGCCGGCGCGTAGGAGGGAGCCCGGCAAAAGAATCCCCTGCTCGGCACGTTTCCCGGCAGCCGGCCCGGGGCAGCCCTGTATATAAGGAACACGCTGGACCCACTGCCGGACCCAGCCGCCGCTCCGGGCCGCGGCCAGGAGAGCCGGGCGATGGGGACCCTTCTGCCCTGGGCGGGCTGCAGTGGGCAGCCGGGCACCCACCGCTGGGGCTGAACCTGGACCTGGACCTGGACCTGAGTCGAGAGGTCTTGCTCAGAGCTGAGAGAACTGAGAAGCGCGGAAGGGCCCGCGGACAGTGGAGCGGCGGGGGCGCTCTATCAGCTACGGAGCACCCCCACGGGTAGACACCCGCTCCCTGCAGCCGGGTGTGGGGCAAGGATGCTCCCCAGCCGGGCTCGACTCCCTCTGACCCTGCTTTCAGCGGGGCTTCCTGCGGGGCTTCCTGCGGGCTGGTGTTTATTGGTAAAATCTGGAGTCGAAGGCCGTGGCGCGCCTGGCCGGGCAGCACTTCCCGCTCGGCGGGCCGGCGGCGGCGCCGGGCTTTGGTCCCTGCGGAGGGCCTGCAGCGCTGGGGGAAGCGGGAGGTGGATGGAAAAGGAAATTTAGAGAACTCACCACACTTATGTTTTTTCTTGATTTTTGACTTTAACTGTGTGGGTGTGATCTTCAGGTTCCTTTGGATAATCCGCGGGCACGGACCTGCAACAGAAATGAGAACCCTCAGCGGAAACTGCTTTGTTTTGGACTTTCTTCCTTAGGACTTTGTTAATAAATGCACATCTCCTCCGCAGCCCCTCACCGTGTCTCTCCGTTCGCGTCAGCTCTATTACCAGACAAAGGGCAGATGTTTCTCTCCATTTGTTAATAGTGATTTGAGAGAGGCGGAGAGCGAAAAAACGGCACAAGATACCGCTGCTGCAAGTCGTACCCGGGCAGGGGGGCCTGCAGCAGCCGTTCCGCCGGGTCCTGCGTACCGACCGCGGAGCGGAGGCGCGTCTGCCTCCCCGATCTCCCAGCCCGGGCCGAGGCGCGGAGGGGAGCGGAGATTCAGCTCACGGAGGAGCGGGAGAGCCATTGCATGGGAGCTGCGGGGTCCTCCCCGTCGGTCACAACCGCTCCTGCTGCCCGCAACTCACTGCCCGCAGAGGGCACTGGGGAAACAGAGGTCTTTCTCCCTTCCTACCCCCCGGCCCCCTGTTAAGACAGAGAGAAAGATAAGCGGAGAAACACCGGTGCTGAAAATGCCCCGCAAGTATTTGCGTCTCGAAATGAGCATTTTGCGTTTGGCTGTGTTACGTGTCGATTCAGGACTTTAAGAACTTAAGAGTTCCAGAAAATCCCCCACAAAGAAGCCCAGGTCATTATAGAGACGATATCTAGCCACCATAAGCCTTTGAAATGACCTTTGCCTCGTACAGCAATAACTCACCACTTAATGAACAACCAACGGAAGCGCCTCCAATAGCTCACAACACAACAGACCTTACAACTTTCCACCAAGTCTTCTCTCTTCCTACCCAAACCCAGTAGGATGCAACATTCCCTCTTCTTATCACCTTAATTTATGCTGGCAAACAGGAGTTGGGGAAGTGGAGCTTCATGATTACACATGATGCTCTCTGAGGTTCTCGGCCTGGGCCTGTCCCGGCAACGTCTTATATAATATATTCACGTGGGTGTACGTCAACTTTAAGTGCTTTATTTTTTTAAAGAGGGGTCATTAGAAATAGCACTTTAGAGGGTGTTTGAAGGCAGCGTAAGTGGCGTTGCACCTTAGCCCCTGAGCGGAGAGATCATAATATTGCAAACCGAGTCATTGTTAGCCTCTGTTGATTGATACGGTAAGTTTTCATTTTGTGCCTAATTAATTATCGACTTCTTATCCCTTCCTGAAGCAGCTCCTGAGCCTCACAAGCGGAAGGTTTCTTGCCCTAAACATGCTGCACTTGGCAAGAGCTTGGCCAAATCCCGGGATTTCCACGGCCACAGGAATAGTCCCCAAAGTTTATTCTGCAGCGATGGGAGCCCTGGCGCGCTGGGGTTGTGCTCTTCTCCCGGCGCTGGTCCCGCAGAGCCCACCTCGGAGAAGAAGTTGCCAGAGCTAAACGCAGGGAAATCTTTAGAATTATTCAGGCGTGGGCCCAATATAGGTATTATTGAAATTTTAGGTGAAGTTATAAGTGAGTGCTTCCACCGAGCCAAATGAAATGCTGCTTGCAGTAATTGGATTCAGCTGACTAACTTGGCAGGCCAGCAGCTTGGAGGCATACAGCTAAGAAAAATGTTCGCTGCTTTTAACTTCTGATCGAGCAGAGCAACACGCTACAGAAAGGAAAATTTAAAAAATCACACCAACCACCCCAACTTCCTCCTTTTTCCCCTTTCCCTCGCCTTCCTGCCCTGCATCCCCCTGGCACCTCGGCCCCACAGAGGAGTTGCCGGGGTCTGCGAGCAAGGTCTGGCTCTGCCCTGCACCCGCTCCTGCCCGCCCGCACAAAGCTGGGCTTTAAGCGGAGGCTCTCTAACAAACATAACCGAGAGTTCACCCTGGCTGCTGGCAGGCCACAGACCGGTGGAAACAGGCGCTCCTGCGAGAGCCGGGCTAGTTGCAACAGCCGAAGAGGGAGCTGACCTGCAGATGTGTGCGGGGATACTGCACTGTCAGCTCCCCCGCCCACCCGGAGAGACACCGGCCGGTCCCCCCGGGCACCTTCCCACCGCCGGATTGATCAAACTGCACGAATGGAAGGCAAGAAACTCCTCGGTACATAAATATCAAGCCGTGCTTCAGACAGCGTGCGTAACTAGGAAGCATGAGCATACCGGTAGTATCAACACCAAAACTACTGGGTGATGAAAACAACAGCCACTGAGGAACACGAATGCATGGAGAGGGAAAAAGACTTGGGAAGACATTTGGCAGGAATATTTCAGAGACCTTATGCAGGGACTACATTACCGATGACCCTGGTTTAAATCGCCCTTTACAAATCAACACAGCTACCCCCTGCCCGGCTACCCACGGCAACGCATTAACGCGATGCTCAATCTTACTTTGGCAATGGGAGCGTCTAGCAAAGTTGTCTCCCCCTTGTTCCTTTGATTATTTGCAATTCCCTTCCTGCAACCAGCAAATATTGGGAAGAGGATAGGGTTAAACGTCTTCCCCTAGCCTTTGGGAAGGAGTCTACATTTTCTTTAAGGAGCATAACAAAAAGAAGATACAGCTTAAAACATTCAAAGAGGTGGAGACCAGTCCATGCATTTGCAGCCGTTATGGGCAGAGATTGCAAACAAATTCCAGACAGTCTCTGAGCAAAGGCGATAATGCAGCCTCTGTGGTTAAAGGTCCCATTTTGTCATGCAGTTGCTTACCTGTGCATCAATTTATCATAAACCTGGACTCCTCACTTTTCAGGATCTGCGCTTGCAGTTCTTAGAATATATCCTTCACCCTTTGTCTGCAGACAATACTCTCCTAAACCTGATCTTGCGGTTTTACAGACATTTCCATACACCAGAATTCCCGATAGAGCGAAAACAAGCTCAGGCTCAACTACCAATAAAAGAGAGCGAGTGGAAATCGGAATTTGTTGGGCTTAAAAAAAAAAAAAAAAAAAAAAAAAAAAAAGGAGAGAGGAAAAAAAAAAATCAACACACAACCCCTCAGCCATCAGCCTCCTGCAACCACAGGCGGCAATTGGCCGGCTCCTGTTTTGTTTTGGTTTTAAATCGTGCGGCCATTGATGAATTTTGGGGGCGAGCAGGAGAAACCCCTTTATAATCAGAAATATAGGCACTGCCTTAAAATACAGGAACAGGGCCCACGTGATCACGGGAGCAGCTCTCCAGGCCGAGCCTGGCGCTCTCCCCGCCGCCGCCCGCACCCCCGCGCACCGGGGCCGCCGCTCCGGGCTCCGCGGGACGGGCAGCGCACCGCACCCTGCATTCCGCGCACTGGCCCGCTCTCCTTACGTAGAGCTCCCACAGCTCCGCGCTGCACCCTCGGCGGCCGGCGGCGGCGGCCCTCGCACTTACGCGCCCCGAGGGGCCGGCGGAGCCTGGGGAAAAGGTGAATTCCGCGGGATGATCCCAGGGAGCAGAAATTCCCGGAGGAGAAAGAGGAGGTATTTGGGACCGGCCACAGACGAGAGCCTGCGCCGGGGGCAGCTCCACAGCAGCTCTGCTCTGGTAGAAAGGCTCTGGGGCCCGCTGGCATGCGCGAATTTTTGCTTTCTCCTTCTCCGTACCGGGAAGATGCGGGGCAGCCGGGACTACCCCTGTCTGGGGGCTAAACCAGCGT
Organism: Psilopsiagon aurifrons; assembly: GCA_025447955.1. Taxonomy (NCBI): domain Eukaryota; kingdom Metazoa; phylum Chordata; class Aves; order Psittaciformes; family Psittacidae; genus Psilopsiagon; species Psilopsiagon aurifrons. The sequence goes on from JAOEHY010037889.1 coordinate 10,731, forward strand.
TGGAGAAGAAAAAACCCAAGCCAACAACCTCACGACATTTGTTCGTGTGTGTGTCTGCCCTAAGCCTGCCTTCCCTCCCTGTGTGCATGAAGAGACACAGAGCAAACCCGAAGTATATCCATCATGTGTACCCACAAAGCTCCCCAACAGTTCAGTTCAGCAAAAAACCCAAAACCTATATTAGCTCCTCTGTTTGATTTTTCTAACATATCTGTAGCTATAAATACACTACACCTAATCTAACATCTGCTATGATTTCATTACCATCCAAAGCATGGGGATGTGACAGTAATATATTACCTTACAATACTAACCGTAAGTGCATTGTAACATTTATCTAAATTACATTGCTTTTCCTGACTTTGCAAACCAGTTATAAAAAGATTGGAGTCCAGTGATGGAAACATAAGTTCAATGTAAATTATTGTGTGCGGCTTCGGATTTATAATCCTATATTTCTTCGAAATGATGCACTTAAATCTCGCCTCAAGTAAGAGGCAATGGTTCTTTATATCCTTTTCCGTCAGCCATATATTTTGTTGTCTGGGTAGTTTTGCAGAGCCCCCCGCGCTCGCGTGTCTGTGTGTACATACAGCAACCCCTACACGCACAGCGTGTTCTGCATACTTGTGTACATACACACAAAGCCGAACATAATTCTGGCCGCTGTTTGGACATTTTGGATGACGGAGAGGTCTTTCTCTTCCTATACAAAAGTGGAGGGAAAAGCTGGGCGCCGGTAGAGCAAAAAGCACAAAGAGGATTCAGAAGAAAATGACTTTTTGGAGGGCAGTTTCGACCCACCTGGAAAAAGCCCCACAGCCCTCGGGTGTCTTGTTAGAGTCTAAAAGTATAAATAAATCAAAAAATTTAAAAAAGCGAAATTTACTGTGAAAATGGAGGACTGCTGAAAGAAAGAAAGGAAGGAAGGAAGAAGCATCTTCACCACCACTACCAGAATTAAGACATCGTAAAGGGGACTGAAAAAAAAAGCCTATTAAGGAAATGTTAATCCTTTGGCTGGTGGGACTCCAGCTTTGCGCGAATTTGTCTCTAGTAAAGGATCTAAGACTTCTTCAATCGGAGCATATGTTCATAGAGCAATAAAACAGAAAGATTTACAGTCTCCGCCCGCCCCCCAGCAGCCTCGCACCCTTTCAGGAATTACTTATGATGATTTATAACAACAACTCCGGCAATTGTCAAACTGATAAAATAGCTCGGGCTATATGCGGGAATAAACGCTCTTATGAAAGGGCTGCGATTTATGTTCTGGTCCATTTTACTGCTTGCCTTGGTGGAGTTTGGTTTCTTTCCCGGGCCAACAGGATAATATAAAACTTCATTGATAAAAATGTAGGAGTTCTCGTGAAGTAGCAAATCTGTTCCTTAGTCACTACCAAAGCACATAAACATTTGTCATCTTTGAATAATTGAATTAATGTGTTATTGTTTGAATGTATAATTCATAATATAGGAAACTTTGTCTCTGTCCTGCCACCTAAACGGAAGTAATAAAAAGCTACAATCAAGGGTTTTTTTTAGAAATTACTCCAGCAAGTAATAATAAAGAATATCCTGTTTGCAGAAAGTATTTCCAGCTGACTCTGGGATTTCACAGAGAAATCTCAGCCTCGTTGTCCGTATTCTGTGGAGTTCATAGACGGTGTCTTTATACAAAAACACAAATACCATTTCCCCCTAGTCCGAGCTATCGATCGGGGACTTGCAAGGCGGTGAGCCCACTTCGGGGGCTGGA